>JAPQRP010000012.1:18536981-18547134 GCA_037367295.1 Apogon hyalosoma | reverse complement strand
GCTCGAAGTTTGGACATATTTTCAGTTTTTACTCCAACCGCTGCTGCTGATAAACAATTATGTCGAACTCGGAGAAACGTTCGTCTGAAGTCTTGACCTTATATGTGCAAATGTTGTGATGGAACTAGTTATAGACGTAACAAATTAAGCAGGAATTAAAACAGGTTATAGAAATCACTTGATTTTTGCTAAAATTAATATAAAGATCGCTTTGCAGCCTGGGGCCCTATGAAAGGTAAACATTGTGGGACTTAATAAACTTCAGTATCTTGTCCATCTGGCGGGGGTGGGGGGTGTGGTCCATAATTTGCGTACCTAACGCTGCTGTAAAGCGAAAGTGAAACTTAACATGATTTCAATGTCTGACTCCCGGCTTCTATGCCTCTATTATACAGCGGATCTTACACAAAACCAGTATCTGCTGGACCCCCCCATTGCTCTATGGAACCCCCAGAAATGCTGGGCCCCATGAATTTGTCACATTTACCCCCCTCCCTTTACGCTGTCCCAGTTTGCAGCACCTGGAGGGTTCAAATTCCAACTTTATGCACTATTAGTGTCCCCAGATACATAAATAAATGAACCAAAGACTAATAAAAGTGGGTTTAGATAAATATGAGCCCTTTAAATAAGTCGTCATGTGCTGAATACAAAATAAATAATGAGAATAAACGCTGAAATATAAAACACAATAAATACATTCATATAACTGTTTTATCATCCATCATCTTGTTTAAGCTTTGGTAACATTTGAAGCACGTTTCTATTTTATATTATTCAAAATCAGTTTATTTGAGTAGCTAAATAATTATTACAAACAAACAATTGCAAACTTTTGTAACTATTCGAGTCCCCAAATACACAAATAAATGTACCAACGCCTAATAAAAGTGGGTTTAGCAAAATGTGACCCCTTTAAATGAACAAACATGATCATTTTAGGAAAAAAAAAACCCATAATGCTACTAATATTAGAAACGTTCCATTAAAAAAAAAAAAAAAAAAAGGGGTAAATTTGACCCGTCGGCGGTTCTAGCATAAGTGGAACGTGAATGGGATCTGAAAAATAGCTGGTGATTATTTTGAATAATTTGCATCTGCAGCTCCAGTTCTTACGAAGCTGGAATGTGAGGCGTGATGAAAGCCTTAACCAGGCTGACGAAGCTCATCTAAAGCGTATCAAAATGCCACGGGACATGAAATGATCTTTAGGTTTGAATGCTTCTTTTAGGGACAAATCATCTCCATGGGGACCAGCTGAGCCTTTCTTATTGAAGTCATCTCCCCTCACAATTGTACGTTTTGCAAAATGTTGAGCATAATGACTTGCACCTTCCACTTCACGGGCCCTCTTCCTGCACACTCGGCTGCTTCAAAAAGACCACATCTGACTCATAATAGACCTCATTAAACTGGTATTGAATCAGCTCGGAGCCGGCGTAACGTAGCCTCGGCGTCGGCTGCTTTATGCCTCCGTGTGTATGTTCCATTAGAGAATTAAAGATTAATTGCCAAATATCTTCAGTTTAAAGCATTGATTAATTACAGTGAGAGTCACTTGTGGATCCAGAAGATTAATGTTGTGAGATTCGCCCCCTTTAGATAGATATCGATTTTGATTTGCTCAAAAATCCCCGTCTCGTCTTCTCGGGCCGAAAAGGGCAGAAGCCGTGGAGAGAAACGAGTCGTCGGCCCGATCCTATTAGATCAAAATACCCGCGTTGTGAATTAACATCTGCCTGATTATTTTATTTATTAACCTTTATTCAACCCTTTCACTCCTGAGACGTTATTCCAGGTGAACGCGCGTCTGATTCAGCGTCGTAAGAGCCGCCGCGAGGGTGTGCCGTTGTTCCTTTTCTTCATTTATTTGTTTTGAGCTGAAGAAAAATTAAGAAATTTTCGTCCACAGCGAGCTAACGGCAGAGCAAATACATTAATAAATAAAGCTAATCGAGATAATGTAGCAATTGCCACGCACACTAGTAATAACAAGTAAAGTCAATATTATGCGTTATTCAATATTTACTGATCACAAAGGAGCGGGAAGAAGAAAACGTATTAAATCCCACCCCCATCTCACATTATACAACATAACACATTACTTTTTCTTCCTTAATGATGGATTTTCTCCAGTGGTTTTGTTTTACTGTGTGTTTTAGGCTCAAAACAGGCGGAATAACAGAAAAAAGACAAAGAGAGGAATCAAAGTTTGACAGGTTTTTTTTTTTACTCAATAAAGCACTCAGGATGTACATTATTAAGAGATTTAGGATGTTGAACATGAACTGTGAACTGGAACGCAGTAGTCGCTTTTATAACCGCGAATGTAACTGGGGGATAAAAATTTGCCTGACGGAAAAAAACGATGATTTCACCCAAACTCTTATTTTTCGAATAAAAGTTTACGCGTCGGTATGAGGTGTTTTCCGGGCGTAACGCAAACGGTGTATCACGCAAAACTACAACGGAAAGGTCTTTTCCCGCAACTAGAGTCACGTGAATAAAAAAAAACAGTTTTTGACGGATGTTACAACAAGCAAAGAAGAAGAGATTTGAAAGAAACACCAGGAAACCCAATCATTTTTTAAATTTAGGACAGGATAGAGGGGTAATAAATAATAATAATAATAATGAATACGTCTGTAAATCAACACAATATTTACATTCGTCGCCATGTTTATGGGATGACTTCTCGCGATAATAAATAAACAAATCATCGCATTTGTGATTTAATGGAAAAACTGACTTTACGCACTTCTGTTTTTTCGACATTTAGTAAATATCAGTAAACTTTTGCGCAGATGTCCAATGGAAAAGCGACAATTGAACAACTACAAATATTTAAATTTTGTCCCAGTAGTTTTTGTTTTGGGCTCTTTTTTTTCTAAATCGGTTCAGCTGCTTTTTGACGCCTCGACTTTTATAGATTTTGTGTAACTGTAGTTGTTGTTTTACTACCCCAGCATTTCCATAAGTGGGTCAAAATGATCTTTATTTTCAGTGGAATTTCATCCGAACCTTTGATTGATTCAACAGTGAAACCAAAGGACTCAGTCACTGCTCATATGTTGACACTGTTCTACTGCTGTTATAAACTCTACATTATATACTATATATACTTTGCTTGTCAAATTTTCAAAAATATTTTAAAATGGTTAAAAATGTTTAAAGGAAATGAAAAATAAGACATGTTTCAAACATGAAATCATCCTTTCTTGGACCAAAATATAATTCAAATGATTATTTTTAACATGACAAAATGACAAAAGTGGCATAAAAACACAAGCTATTGTACGATTAGCCGATTTATTTATTCTTTTTTTCTTCTTCTTTTTTCCATATTTTATTCTTTTCCAAGGAAAATGTTATTATATTTTTAGAAGGTAACAAACTGAGCATACGTTCCTATGCCTGTTGTTGTTTAACAGTTTATTTCCTGTATATTAGTACTTCGTAATCCTTGTGACATTTTATTATTTTGTTTGTTTGTGCGGGACAACAGTTGGAAATGAGCTTTTCTGCTAAATCTGATGCACTCAATCTTGTTCTTTGCAACTGATGCCGTTACACACTGTCCTATAACTAAATAAATAAATAAATAAATACTAAACAGGGGTTATTTTTGACTCATTTATGTAAGAGTGGAGGGTCCAGACAAGCATCTGAAAGCAGAACCCAATTCAATCAGTTATAAAAACATGTAAATTTATCCTTTTCCCATTCGCTTAAATGACTTTAAATGTATTTAAATCTTTCTTTCCCAGTTTGGTTCTGACTTTTGGAACACATACAGATAAGAAAAGATCAAACATTACGCGACATAAGAAACTCTGCACTGAAGTCGGGCATTAGCGAGCCGAACCCGTCTCGGGGCTGAAGTTCTGCTGGATTTTAAATCAAGATGCTGTTTAGTTTCTACATTTCTATTTCAAGAGTCCCCTGTCTATCTGTCTCCTGCTGCCCACGAACGATGCACAGCGCTCAGTAAAAAGAGCCAAAGAAAAAGACACTTGTCTTCTTGTGGCTGTCACATTTTCCCTGTTCATTCTCAGTCTCAGTCACAACAAATCAGAGCGGTTGAAGCATTTCGTCTTCAGGAGACACCGGGTTCTTTATTATTTGTTCACCGTTGGGAGGTCGTCTTCCAAACACTGGATTATGCCCATTGTGATCCGCCTAAGCGTGCCATATTAGCCATATTCTCCTGAAATCACATGAAAGCCACTTTGAAACGTGCGATTCGTCTGATTCGCCGGCGTCTGGGGAACTGGCACGATCTCAGATTCAATTACGGTTCCATTTTAAATGAGATATCTATGCAGCAAAAAATCCCAGATTGTAGAGCTTTGAAATGGAAAGGGAGTCATTGACGATACCTACATGTGATACGCAAAAAAAAAAAAAACAACAAAAAAAAAACCAGTCGTATCAAACGGATTTGTGATGCCAGTCTCTGTAGAATGTTCATCCATTTGTGCTCTGAATATGCAGGAATATTTAACATTACACAGGAATGGTGGGAAAGACATGAGGCTGGGATGACAGGAAATTGCAAATACACATCTGCTCCGAGTGTAAAATCAGAAGCTTTTACTCAGAGGGCTTCGTCGGACGGTTAAAACCCTTTCAAGACTGCCATTATAACAGGCGTCTTCATGTTTTCTTTGCAATAAAAGTGTCATAACATTAATTTTTTGCCAGTTTTTTCTACTTTTGCTTTCAGAAAGAACTTAACTTTCAATATCCGGGCATTAATTATCATTATTATAGATAACAAGCGGTTCCAGGCACAACAAACCCCGCCCCTCGCACGTATTGTAGCTTATTCTGGCATCGATCCAGCTGATGTCAGCATATCAACTGCCTCTATATATGAGCCAAGTCTGAAGTAAACTGAAACAAAATTGATGTTTTTATAGACGTGTGAAATTTTGTCCATTGTAAATTATAAATGGGAGAAAAAAAAATCATAAAACATTGAATTGAGTCACTGACAATCTATAAACCAAATCTGCTATGAGTTCAACCAGTAGCTTTGGCGTTACAGACATTTGAAATGTCGCTCATTGTAAGTAAATGGGGACAAAAAGATTTGAAAAATTCATAAAACATTGAAACTTTGACCTACTGTTCCCAAAATGTAATGACATTTATTCTGGGTCACTGGTAATCTTTTAACCAAATTTGGTATGAATTCAAGCAATAGTTTTGTTGCTAGAGACATTTGAAATTTCACCCATAATAAGAAAATGGGAAAAAGAAGATTTGAAAACAAACTTTGAACTTTGATCTACTTTTCCCAAAATGTAATGAGATCTATTTTGGGTCGCAGGCAATATATAAACTAAATTTAGTATGAATTCAACCAATAGTTTTGCTGCTAGAGTGTTAACAAACAAACAAACAAACCAAACCAAACCAAAAACGATACCCCGTGCCTTAATAAATGTTTAAAACGGTGTGTTTTAGTAAAAAAGAAAAAAAACAGGCTTGAAGTTTTTAGCATATTTATGATCAGAAACAACTGTAAATGTCCATAATGAAACTTTCTGAGATTGCAGAGTTAAACTTTCAACTCTTCTACATCTGCTCAAACATGTTTTTCGGTCTTGAACGCTCAGTTTCCACATTATGGATTCATATTTTTTCACCTGTGTGGAAGTCTGTGAAACTTCCACTCCCACAGTTGCTGCCATAAAGTGTTCTACGGTGTCAGAAAGCTCGGGATCTTACCTTTCCCATGCCATTTGAATTTTGTGGATAGCGTAAACAGTTCAGGAGTTACAGTCATTTAAACGGTGTGAAGTGCAAAATGTAGCGCCGGTGAGATTACCGTCATTAAAGGGTTAAATCTGAGTGATCCCTTTCATTCTTTTTTTTTGCCTTTTATCCTTTTATTCACTCCTCTGACAAAAACCTCTGTGTTGTCTTTGCTGTAAGTTGTAGGTTGTCGGTCCCAAACCTGTTGAACTGAATCGATGAAGCTAAGGCGGGCCATCGGCTGCAGGTCACGTAGGCGGCGCCGGGGGAATGTTTGTCTGCGATTGAACCGTCCTCCGGGTCCACGTTAATTGAGCCGGGTGTAACCATACGCAGCCGTGGAAAAGGTGGTCGAGATTATCCTCCCACCTGGGTCTCCCATTTTGAGCCGAAAATTAAAATAGATTTTTCTCTTTATTTGTCTCTTCCTGTTTCGCTCTGACTGCTTCACTGAGCTCTTCGCAAACACCGACTGAAAGACGACGGTCACAAAGTTTTGGTGTTTATGGGATATAATATAATAAAATAAAATAAAATAAAAATGCAGTACTCCTGTTTTCAGTTTTTTTCCCCCTTTTTATTCCTATTTAACCACCTTTGACCTGGTGCAACGATCGCACACTGAGTCCCAATTACACTTTATTAAGAATAAATAATCGTACGTAATGAATATACATGTATTTCTCAGTGTCTGCTACTAGATATAACTGACATTTATCACTTCACTCCCTCTTTTCAAATCCACTCAAAACCCATCGGCCTAGGATCACTTTGTCTTTGTGACCACGATTGCATTGTCCAATTTTTTTAAACTGCCTTTTACTTTTTACTTCATGTTTTATTGCTTGTTTTATAATCTCCTTGTTAACTCTACGGAGTCCCTGAGTGCCAAGAAAGGCGCTTATGAATAAAATGAATTATTATTATTATTATTATTATTATTATATTGAAAAAAACAGACCAAAGTGTCTGTATTTTTTTGTATCTTAATAGAGACATTAGTTGCGTTTCCATTTACCTTCAAATTGCACAAATAAAACGTGCACATAAAAATTTGCCAAATGGAAAAACGACAATTTTGCCAAAACTTGTTTTTCGATGAAAGGTTTTTGCAATGGCAAGAGGTGTTTTTTTGGGGGTGTAGTGAAATTGGTATATCACGCAAAACTGCAATGGAAAAACCTTTTTCCGCAACTAGAGTCATGTGAATTAAAAAAAACAAACAAACAAAAAAAAAAAAGGATGTTGACGGATGTTACTGGGGCGCCGCTACCCATTATGTTATGTAATCGTTGTGGATCTTACAGAAATTGACTATCTTCTCACTGTGTCGGACCGGGGGGGGTGTATATGTAGGCGGGGGTGCACCCATAAATGACGACACTTACGATAGCGTGAAAACAAAACTGAAACTTAACATGCTTTCAACTTTCGCCTCCTGACTTCTAGACTTCTATGACACAGCGGATCTTACAAAAATTTCCAAAACTTCTGACCTGTATCCACTGGACCCCCTCCACTGCTCTACGGGCCCCCCACAGATACTGGGCCCCATGAATCTGTCATGTTTACCTCCATTTATCGGCACCCCAGGATGTTACAACGAGCAAAGAAGAAAAGTTTTAAAAGAAACATAGCGCGATATGAGTGGACACATGAGGAAACCCGATGATTTTTTAATTTAGTACGAGATAGAGGGGTCATATATAACAATAATGAATATATCTGTAAATTAACACCATATTTACGTACTTCTACTTGTTTACAGAATAACTCCTCATATCATCTTGCGATAATAAATAAATAAATCATCACAGTTTAGATTTAATGGAAAAACCAACATTATGCACTTGTAAATATCTGTAAGGTTTTGCACATATGTCCAATGGAAAAGCAACTATTGATAAATAGACATTTTAATCATTACAACACACATTAGCTGAAGGTGGCCTAAGACTCGTGCACTGATTTGTATTTTTCAGTAACAGGCTGATAAATACATGAAAAATTTATTTAAAAAATGCACGTTTTGATCACTGCAGTAAGAGCACGAAAATAAACGGTGATAAAATATCAACTGCACGTATGTGTTCGCACAGAAAACGAGGAATGCTTGTAAAAGCGGGAATGATATTTTAGTTCTGACGTGACACATTTGTATTTAAGTCCCTTTTGATTGTTTTTTTTTTTTTCATCCCTGTCAAACTCGCTCGGGGTCATATTTGTGTTACGTTTTACATATCGGTGACAATGGAGACTTTGCCCGTCACCTTTCAGTCAAACGCCTGCGTTACCGTGGCAACAGGCAGCTAATACACATTTTTGATCCATGTCTGTCAAAATATAAGTCTGACATGCGATAGCATTTTAAGCTATAAAAAGCATATTGTTAAATTACATATTTCACAACCCATTACCGTCATGACCTCCAGTCGAACATGTGTAAGGTTGAATCCATAAAAAAGGCAAAACTCGTTATTTACGGTATGTGTTGAATTTATTCCCTTCATTTTATGTCCATTTCTTCAGTTCACGGTGAAGCTGCTTTATCAGTTACATTGTTGGTCGGACAAAGAGTTTGGTGTGATTCTCATTTATCTGTTGGCTTGCATACGGCTTGTGTGAAATTCAGAAATGTCAGCGCTATAGTGGGAAAAAAAAAAAAAAAAAAATCCAAATGCAGCACGAAACCCAAACAAACAGTTGGGTCGCTCCCACGTCTGCAGCCTCGGCGCTTCTGCACACGCTCCCTTCGTGTGGCGTTCTCAAGTCACCAAGGTATGGCCGAGAGAAAAGAACATCAACTGTTTTTGTACAGCCGTAATAAGGTCTTTGGCCTTTATCAACAGTTACCACGGCAACGGTGTTATGAGTGACAGCGGGAGCTTCGGTGTTGATTTTCTGCAATTTTTCCTTGCCTTAGTATTAATACGACGCACTTGAGGTCACATCAACTGAATGTTCATTTCCAGCCTTATGCAGGAAGCTTCGCCTCAACAGCCTTTTGTTAGTCAGATTCTACTTTTGCTTATGGGTGTCAAGTTTTATACAGAATCAACACATATTGCGTATAAAAACCTGTAAAAGCAGTGTAAATGTTTTATGACTCAGCTGACACCTCTTTGTCGTTTGCATAAAGCACAGTGAGGGCTGTTTTTGAACCGAAATACTCAGAATTTTATCCCTAAATGAGCAAAATGTACAGAATCTACTTCATCCCTTTAAGGCGAGACACTACAGGTGAATAGGGTCAAATTTTCAAATAATAACTATCACCATGAAACTTCCTCAGTTGATTACTTACACGAATATGAAAAAACAAAAAGTATCACAAGTTTTGTTTTTTTTGTATGTTTAACTATGCAAATTAGGCATAATCTCATTAAATATGCGCAATTTTGCATACATTTTCGGTAGATAGATCTGGAGATATGCTCAAGCCAGGTGCAAAATTCTTTTTTCATTTCATTCACACACAAGATGAAAATAAAATTACAGAGGGATTTCAGGATATCTGCTGTCATTACCTAGTAAATCAAAATATACTGCCCAAAGCCTTAAAATATCAATTTTCCTCATATTTTTGTTTTGATTAAGACTATGATTATAACAGGCAGAAGTGAGGAGACTTCTTTTTTTTTTTTTTTTTTGTTTCTTTTTTTTAAACTCGTCATGTCCAGCATCATAACAGCTGAACAGTCGTCCCGCTGCCTTTTGGAAGAGTTGAGGAGACTTCAACGACATGGAGTTCAACTACACTTTGCTGTAACTCGCTGGTAGTTAAACTACATCCATATTTTGTGCCGCGTCAAGAAGTTCAAGTACTTTGGGGGTAATTTTTTTTAACTATTCACTTTGGGCAACAACATACATTTAAAGGTAGGGTATGTGATCATGGAAAAAAACAGTTCAAGCAGCTACATTTTGAAAATACACAATTCAAACATCCAAACCCCTTTCTTCAGACTCCCCCCTCCCCCCGAAGCCATGCCTCCACAGTATCGCAACATGCAATATTTGTTCCCGAGGGTTCCCACGCTGCCGCCACAAAGTGTTGTATAGTGTCGGAAAGCTCGGGGTCTCAGCTTTCCGATGCCATTTGAATTTCGTGGCTACCGCGAACAGTTCAGGATGTACAGGAATTTCTTGCCGTTAAGTGCAAAATGTGGCGCAGGAGAGACTGCTGTTGTTAAAGGGTTAAAGACGCATCTACATTCAGAGCGAAATGCCACTTTGTCCTTTCCGAGAATAGACTGTGCATTTTAGAGTTCCACTGTGGTACACGGTCGCAGAAACAATCATTAGACCACCCCTTGTTTTCTTCAATTTCTCGTTCATTTTAATGCCTGGTCCAACTAAAGGTCCATTTGTTTGGACAAATATAATGATA
>JAPQRP010000012.1:18456094-18470433 GCA_037367295.1 Apogon hyalosoma | reverse complement strand
AGTGCTTTTATTCATTCCATGTTTTCTTTTCTGTCTGTTTTAGTCACATGATCCACACAGGAGTCAGGACTGGATTGCATAACTATTGTTTTGGATGACTTTTGGTGGTCTAATATTTTTTTCTGTGATGTTATGTATTTATTTATTATAATAGATTTAAAAAAAAATCTTACTATCAATACTTGAAACAAGTATATTCTGCTTAAAATAAGAATTTTAGCATTCTATAATCCTTAGATAATATTTTATTATTTTAAGAAGACTTGATAAGTGCAATTTTCTTACTGCACTGGCAGATAATTTTACTTGAAATAAGACATTCAACCTAATAATGAGTTGAATTTTCTAATTTTTATCCAGTGCATCGTCAGTGGCATTTTATACATACTTTGCACTTCATGTTGTAAAAGGTCATATTATTTTTCACAGTTTGTATTGGGTTAAAATTCAAAAATTGTTCATTTGTGCATGATTTTTAAAATTCTGCCACTAAAATCCGCACATTGTAAACAATTACTACAATTGCTACCCTTAAATCTTAATATGACGACTTGAAACAAGTATATTCTGCTTAAAATAAGAATTTTAGCGTCATAATCCTTAGATAATAGTGCACTGGCCGATAGTTCTACTTAAAATAAGACATTTTAATCCAATAATGGCTTTTATTTGTCTTATTTTTGTACAGGCCTTTTTTGCGGTGTGTATTTGTGTCCACGTCTTCTAGGTTTGTTTTTACCAGTACGTTCGTGCGATGCCAGTTTAAATCCTTCTGATTCTTCGGGCCATTTTGTTGCTCTTGCACATTTTTCCTGCTTCGGGGAATGTTGCTCCATCTTAATCTTTGAATTTTTGCTCAAAATAGTATCATAATCTTTCTCCAGTCACACATTTAGTGTATATTCTGGGCGATAGAATTTTTGGTAATCCTTTTGGATTAAAAAGACTTCTAATACCTGGAGATGCAAGTCAACTGCACTTAGTAGGTAGTGCATGTAAGGCTGTGTAGCTGCACGAAGAGGAGGGAGATAGAGTGTTTAGGATGAAAAGACAGAAGAGAGGGAGAAGGGAGGAAAGATGGAGGGAGGACGGAAGATAGAAAGGGCTTTAATGCCGGTGTCCCTTTTAGACATGCTTTTAATTCCACTGCAGGAATATCAGCAATATTTA
The DNA here is from genome assembly GCA_037367295.1 of Apogon hyalosoma. Classification (NCBI taxonomy): domain Eukaryota; kingdom Metazoa; phylum Chordata; class Actinopteri; order Kurtiformes; family Apogonidae; genus Apogon; species Apogon hyalosoma. The sequence continues at coordinate 18,469,263 of JAPQRP010000012.1, read as the reverse complement.
ACTGGAAATGTCACAGAATGTCAAGTCGGAAAATGTCAGTAGGGAAGGACTGGAGGGTGACCTCAAACCTCCCCTTTAAGATGAAATAAATATGCCTCTGTGGTATTGTAAAGACAGGGTTTTTTTCAAGGCATGATTCCTCCATTTTACAGGGGCTATTCATTTTCAAAGCAACGGAGGGGCGAAAAGCCAGAAGACAGGCCAGGGAGAGATAAATGAACTCATCAATCGTGGCGAGTGGGGACACGGCAACGGCTGACATCTACCCTGTCATTTCCAGCATCCGTTGGGTAATTGTTGAGTTGCGGCGTAGCGCTTTGTCCGATGGACCTCTCGCTTCCTATGTGTGATTAGCCCGAGCGAATGCGAAAAAAAAAAAAAAAAAAAGACCGGTTACTGTTTCCTGAGCGATTTATTGGTCAAACATTTACATATGAAAGCATACATTAGAGGCTGAGGGAGTCGCCTCCTGATGAAGCATTCAGTCCAAAGTCAAAGCATGAGGAGAATAAGCCGGCGACTGCACTTTACTTTAACCTTCGGAGCACCGCTAAGACTATAAATAGTGAAGATAGCGATTCGCTTATCTTGTCCTTGTGGGGTACAAAAGAAGCAGAATATTATGGTGCAACCGGAGATGTTTGCACCGCTGCCGGCGAGCGCGGTAACCTTAGTAGCTCCACCCAAGCAATTTACTTCCCTTTCTGCCATGACTAAGCAAAGCTGTGATGAATGGTGGTGCCACTCCCACCTCCTGCATCGACGCATTTCTTGTGAAAACAGGCCCCGCATTTACGTAGCGTTGATATTTGAACCCGTGCACTGTGACTATAAACAGCCCGTGGGCTCCGCGATGTGGAAACCGACATTGCGAGGTATCTCACTGTACCAAAGCGAGGGATGCAGGGTAATATAAAGCGACTGTAATCCAAAATCAATAAGGCTGGAGACACAGAAAGTATTCCACTAACAGTAAAAGAACATGGGGCACATTCCAGCAAAACAAATGCAAGGGGGATTTTTGGGTCTTTCTTTCAAGCTGCACCGAGGAAAATGATCCACTTATGCTCTATCAAGACATTACCGTCGCCAGTCGAGCTAGGTGTCAAATTAGATCCACATCTGCTTTGCTGCAGTGCATCAGAACATCTCTTTCCCCTTTTCTGTCTCTTTCCGCTACATCTCCCCGTTGGACATCTACCTCAGCGCTTTTAACATTAAGGAAATTGATATTAACAATAATGGGCCTAATGCAGATCATTACCAGCCGAGCCAATCAGGTTATAATCCGACCGGGCAAACACATCCAGCTGACCCCAACAGGAACAGCAATGAAGTCTGGAGGGTTAATGTCGGCTGATTTCACACACGGATTTATCTACAACTTCGTGTCTAATTTCTCTAAAGCTAAGAGTATAGCAGTTGCTCAGGTTAATTATTTTAACCCCAAAAGACCCAGTGTTACTTTTGTGTCAATTCCCAAATGATGGCAGTAACTACAGCCGACAATTATTAACCAGTGAATGAAGATTATAGGACACAAAACGGTTATACATGGCATATAGTATTAATATACAATGTAAATCCACATCCTGGCAACTGCAGGAATGATGCTGCGTTCCAAGCGGGTTTTTTTTTAGCCCGTAACTCACGACTTCAAACCACGACTCACGACTTTGTAGCGTTCCAGGCAAGTCACACCAAACTGCCTGAGCGCAAGGAATTGTGGTAGTTAGATGTAAACGAACCAACATGGCCAACAACCCTAACCCATTTACAGTCCTTTCTTCCCAGGGGTGTTTGCTCTTTGCTTAAAACAGAGGAGGAAAAACAGCGCATAAGGCAAGAGAAGCTCTTCTACCTTTAATGTTACGGTTGTTGTAGGCTGTATTTGGATACGTATTTGGTATTAATTTATTGTTGCATTTAATGGACTGAAAACTAGCTAATGCTAAAGTAGCTGCTGATCATGCAGAACATTTACAGATAAATAACATTAGAGCAATACCTTGTTTTAATGAATAATCTGTATAAACACCGCATCCATGGGGGCCGCCATTGTTGTTTGACGTCAGAACTCGGAACTAGGAATACATGGATCTAGTACGAGTTCACGGGTGGGAAGTCAAGGGTTTGACTGCCATTCCAGCGCATTTTCACCGGTAGAAGGTCGGAAAAACGCGAGTTACGGGTGGCCTGGAATGCAGCATTACAGTACGTAAAAGGACAAAACCTTGCAACATTTTCAAGGTGTTCTAGCTGAGAATCTAAACAAAATAAATGAATTGTTAATTTTTTTTTTTTTTTCATCTTACAAATAGTTTGTACTTTTTAATCCCAATTTTTCCATTTTCTCAGTTTAGCCATTATTCTACGTTCTGTCAAGGAATAAAACATAACCATGAAAAGAAGACAAACTGCATTTTACACCAAATATTTACATGTATTGATAGGGTTAATGGATTAGATATTATTCAACAGTTTAGATCAGTGGGTGGTTTTGTTCGCCGGTGGTTGTTTGGGTCTTTATGGGTTAATGTCGGCTGATTTCAGACATGGATTTCTCCAGAACTTCATGTCTAATTCCTTTGAAGCTAAGAGTATTCCAGTTGGTCAGGTTAATTATTTGAAGAAACCTTAGCTCTAGAGTTATATTTAAAAAGATCTGCACTCGAGGAGAAGCAAATAGAATAGAATAGAATAGAATAGAATAGAATAGAATAGAATAGAATGCATTGTTGCCCATAAAGTTGAATAAAATATATTTTACTTCTTGTAAACTGTGATTTATTCTTGATGGATAAAGTATAACTGGGACTCAAAGGTGATTACTGCTGTGTATAAATACAAATAAAAAGCAGGATGTGCCTGAAAACCAAATTATTCCGACTTTATGGCCAACAATATAATATGAAAACTGTGTTTCAATGAAGCTATTGAGCAAATTTGAGGAAAAAATGTGGTGGTCATTGCTGTTTTTTTGTGCAGGCACAGCAACCGACAGTCACGACATCCCTGTTACCATGGCAATTCACTTGTTTCACTGTTTTGCTGCTCTGCTTCATCTCATGGATGTATTATGGTCTGTTAATTACATCTTTTTGCTTTGCCAAGTTATAAGCCCTGAAGTTATTTTCCACTTTGAGAAAATGGATGTTTGGTCTGAGAGTCGGTCGCTTGGATTTCCATCGTTGGGAGAATCTGACTGGAGTTGTAATGACCGGAACAAACACAGACTCAGAACACCGAATGGCTTCTTAAAGTAGTTGCTGATTATCGGAAAAAGAGGAAATAACAATTACGTTTTCGGCAAGACAAACGTTATTAACGCGACTGGATTTGTTTGTTACTACCGTGGAGCTGCTCAGGTCACTGAAACTAAAATCAGATATTCAGCAACAGGAAATACGAAACACTTAACCCTTTATCGGACAAGTGACTGTTTTTGGTCATTTACAAGACAGTGACAGCAACAGTTGTAGGGAGGACAGTGAGTCAACAATCTCAGGTCCAATGTGGTCTACAGGGTCTGCGATAGGGATGCAGCGGTACAGGTTATCCACGATTTGGTACATTAGCAGATTTTTTTTGCTTGAATTAAGCAAAAAAAAAAAAAAATCTGCCAATGGATCAAGTGAAAATTATCTTGGTAAGATTTATTGAAATAAGATTTTCCAGATCTATTGTCTATAAATCAGTTCTTATATCTCATTGAAAAGTTCCCCTTTAGGTGATTCTGTCTTGTTTTAAGTGTGATGAGATATTTGAACTAGAAATGACAAAAACACACTTGGTCAGATTTGGATTTTTTCCAGTGTATAATGAATAAAACTACTGACTTACTACTGATAACATGGGTCCAATCAGTCTAATGGTTTTTGACGTACAAATGATACATATTTTATATTTAATTTAACTTATTTTAAGTGTGATGAGATATTTGGACTAGAAATAAGAAAAATACACTTAAGATTTGGATTTAAATAGGTTCATCCGTTTCTAATGTTGTCATGTGTCACTGCCGTCATACTTTTTTTTGTTTGTTTGTTTTTTGTTTATTTGTCTCAAACCAGAATAATACTTCCATGCCTTCTGTACGTTGGAATAAACGTTTCTCAATCAATCCACCAGAGGGCGCCGCTCTTAATTACCATACTGGCCGAATACCATGAAGAAGTTTTTCGAGAAGAAGAAGAAAGTCAAAACAGTGACGACAGAGGAGGTTTTACTTTTAATGTGGATACCAGTGTTAATATTCAGGAGGGTAGTCGCCATAAGTACGTCGATAGTTTTTCACTCACTCACACAGTCGCTCTTTGAAAAGTTCAGCTATTCTTCATCGGGGTACGGATCTGAAAGCTCCAGAAAACGGACAGAATTATACACGTGATGTACGCAGAGGACGGACGGAACGCTCCATCTGTATCCATCTGCGTCTTTAACGTAGAGCATAAATGAGCCCTTACTCGGGAACTGGATCCGAGTTCCGTTTAAGCTCCAACCAATGACAACAGAATTCCGTAAGTCAGTCGTCTCGCAAAGCTCTAATATGAACGCAAGTTGTCAGCAAATGTCATTTGAAAATGACAAATGAGCCGCACCACAAAACATGCTCGTATTGAACCGCTAGAGGTGTACTGAACTGTACGACGTGTACGTTTCACCCCTAGTCTGTAAGGTCCACCTCTGCATGAACAGTGAGTGTACCTGCTTTGTTTGGTACCATGAAGTAATGGTACTGGGGCATTCTAAAATGCTTAACGTCGCTTAATATCAGAAATCAGCGATTGATCGCCTCCATATACGGTGTGGACGTCTCTATTCATGCCCACTTTCACCTCTCCAAAAATCAAAACGATACCCTCAATTTTGTGGATACTGTCCACGTTAAGCCTTTTCCTCTCAATAGGCGCTCGTTATAGAGAAAAGGCTTAACGTCACTTAATGTCCGAAAACTACGATCAATTATCACCAAATTTTGTTTGGATATCTCTACTCTTGCCCACTCCCACCACTCCAAAAATCAAAACGACAACCCCAATTTTATGGATGCTATGCACGTTCAGCATTTTCCTCAGGACGTTCTAAAACGCCTAACGTTGCTTAACGTAGCTTAATGTCAGAAATCAGCAATGATCATCTCCATATACGGTGTGGACATCTCTATTCATGCCCACTTTCACCTCTCCAAAAATCAAAACGACAACCCTAATTTTATGGACGCTATGCACGTTAAGCATTTTCCTCTCCATAGGCGTTGAGATTTTTCATTATAATTAAGTGCCTATGGACAGAAAAATGCTTAACGTGGACAGTAGCCATAAAATTGAGTATATGTTGTGATTTTTTCAGAGCGGAAAGTCGGTGTGACTAGAGATGTAAACACGAAATTTGGAGATGATTGAGCGCTGATTTCGGACATTAAGCTACCTTTACCTCATAATGAGCGCATATGGAGAGGAAAAGGCTTATCGTTTTTATTTTTGGAGTGGTGGGAGTGGGCGTGGCTATAGACGTCCGCGCAAAATTTAGCAACGATTGATCGAAGTTTTCGGACATTCAGCCTTTTCCTTATAATGAGTGCATATGGAGAGTAAAAGGCTTAACGTGGACAGCATCCATAAAATTGCGGTTATTGTTTTTATTTTTGGAGTGGTGGGAGTGGGCGTGGCTATAGACGAAATTTGGTGATGGTTGATCGCTATTTTTGGACATTAAGCTACGTTAAGCATTTTAGAATGTCCCGTCTAATTTTTGTAATAAAGTCACAAATGCACTGGCGTTTCCTTAATCAGCCATTGTCAAAATATTACAGCATCAGTTTAAATTCATATAAAAATAAGTTTCTTTTCAGGGAATAACAACAAAAAGCCATCACACACACAAACCGATACCCTAGAAACTCAGGAAAACTACTAGAAAGCCTGTTGCAGACTGATTGTAACTCAACTACATTTGATAAAAGGTGATTCGGCCTCGAAAGACGACGATCTTTTAACCGAATAAACCCAGCAAACGCACCAACTTTTCTTTACCGCAAAGTTTTTTGTGAAGTTTGACACAATTCGTCATCCTTGATGTCACTGATTTCCCTCCATTCAAAAAAAAAAAAAAAAAAGACAGAGCTGTGAAATAAGGTGCATTATCAGTTCCGTAGACGAAACATCATCAATATACCCTTTGAACCAATTTTACACACCTTATCAGAATAACTGATAAGGCGAAGACTTAATTAAACCTTTCAGTCTTGGATTAAAAGCCTTTCCTTCACCTAAGGTCCTCAATTCAAGTGAAAATCTAGTTTAAGAGGACAAAAGATTTTACGCCAGCAGAAATTCTAAGTGGCTCACAGAGGGTCAGGCCAGATATGAGGTGACACTCAAAAAGCGCATGTGTTTTTTTTCCTACCTGCGCTATTGGCAGGTAATTATATTAAAGGTGCATTATTTCAAGGTCCCAGTCCTTTAAATGTGATAAAGTGTAATCTGCTGTCTGTGGCAGCTAGCTTTGTCCTTTTCTGAGGTCAGCCTACTCTTCTGCCTTTATCAGCAGCCTAGTCTTTTCTTCTTTCCAGAAAGCTCTCGAAATATTAAAAAAAAAAAAAAAACACAATATATTGACGACGAAAAAATAGCTAAAAGATCATATCATTTCCTTATGCTAAATGCTCCTATAATTCTTCTTTTAAAAAATTTCCCCAACCCTTTGTAAAAAAAAAAAAAAAAAAAAAAAAGAGATGGTCTGGAGCTGCCATCGGTAAGCGTGGGATGCCATGCTTTATGTAATCGGCAAATAAATATGTTATGCAAAGCTCTTTTGATGAAGTTACTGTCGACACGAAGGCGTACAGCGGTTGGGACCTTGAACTCAGGCGAAGCGGCCGTTAACGTCACTTCCTTACGAGTACAGCTACACTACATCTTCAGCGTCGCCTCTTGAAAGCCACCCACACTGCAAAAAGATGATAAACTGACTTGAATGTGGAATGTTTATCTTGAACTACCTTTTTTATTTATTCATTGATTTCATCTTGTTAAGATTATTTGACTTTTTCCAAGAATTTTCATCTCGAGCCACCCCACTTAGATATTACAACTAATTTTAAGCAATATTTAGAACAAAACAAGCCCCATTGTCGGTGGATGAGTTTGGACGACACGGGAACTGTTTACCCTCAAGACATTTGTACTTGTTTTATGCAGTTTTTGCTTATACATATATATTTATATATATCGTGGGTACAAAAAAATCTTACTATGAAGACTTGAAACATGTATAGTCTGCTTAAAATAAGAATTTTAGCATTTTTTTTAAAAAATCCTCTTAAATGTGATAAGTGCGGTTTTCTTACTGCACTGGCAGGAAACTTTATGTGAAATAAGACATTTGACCTAATAATGAGATCACCCACTTAGAACCCAATCACATTCATACAGATAATAACGTATACACTGCACAAATCCAAAATTAACAAGTGTATTTTTGTCATTTCTAGTCCAAATGTCTCATCACACCTAAAATAAGACAGAATCACCTAAGGAGTAACTTTCAGTGAGATATAAGGACTTAATTTTTGACAATAGATCTGGAAAATCTTATTTCAAGAAATCTTAGCAAGATAATTTTTACTTGTTCCATTGGCAGATTTTATTTTATTTATTTTGCTTAATTCAAGCAAAAAAAAAAAAAAAGCGAATGGAACAAGTGAAAATACAATTGGTAAGATTTTGATTTTTTCCAGTGTATATATTTATATATACTGTGGGTTAAAAAAAATCTCACTATGAAGGCTTGAAACAAGTGTATTCTGCTTAAAATAAGAATTTTAGCATTTTATAATCCGCAGATAATATTTTCTTATTTTAGGAAAATGTGATAAGTGCAATTTTCTAACTGTAGTGGCAGAAAACTTTACTTGAAAGAAGACATTTAACCTAATAATGAGTTTAATTTCTTATTTTTCCCACTTAGAAACCCAATCACATGTCCTCTGCTGCTGCCCCTCTTTCTTTCCTTGAATAAGAACTGGCTGGTTAATTAATTCATTAGTTGTTACACACATCTGCCTTTGTTTTTGTGTTTTACAAAACTGAAAACTGCTAAATAAAACATATTTACAAAAAAAAAAAAAAAAACCCAATCGCATTCATTCAGATAACGTACATCCTCTCATTTCGACTTTATAAACACATGTGACCAAAAATGCAGTAAAGCTCACAGGTCAAATCCAAGGAAAGATTCATACGATGAGGTTAAATTCCATTATTTCCGTGTTCTACTTTTTTTTTTTTTTTTTATATATATAACACTGACAAATGTCAAAAAAAGGAATAAATAAAGTATCAGGAGAAGCCCTTCTGGCAACACTTTACATTTAGATACACATTTATTTGACTTACATTGTTTTTTATCATAGATGTTAGTAGCACATTGGCTTAACTTCAGCGTTTTCCCTAAAAAAACAAACAAACAAACAAAAAAAACCTAATTACTGCTTATTGAAAGTTAATAAGTAAAGTAAGCAGATTTTATTCGTGTAGCACTTTTCACAATTAACATCACAAAGAGCTTTACAGTTACGAATAAAATGCCATACATACGAGAAGATAAAAAAAAAAGACAACAGCACAGAGAAACGCAAGCCCAAAAAGAAAAGACAAAACGTCAACCCGGGCTAAACGCCTGCCCGGAAAGATTCGTTCGAAGCGGTAGGTAGTGCATTCACAGGCTTGGAATGAGCGCTCTCCTCGGGTTCTAAACTGGATGTGAGGAACCATCAAGAGTCTGTGGTTTGATGAGGTGAATGAGAACAGGGTCTCAAAGGGGCTGGAAAGGTAAGAACTAAACTCTTAAGCTGAACTCTGACACTGACCGGACACCAGTGGAGGGAAAATAAAAACCAGGGTAACGTCAGCCCTTGAAAGGAAGCTAGCGTTCAGTTCTTTTAACCCATAAAGACCCAAACAACCACCGGCGACCAAAACCCTCTACCGATCTAAACCTGTTCATCCGCTAATCCTATCGATGCATGTAAATAACTGGTGTAAAATACAGTTTGTCGTCTTTTCACGGTCATCAGATACGACCCATTCGGACGTTCAGAGGCTCCGTAGTTACCGTGGAAACACCGTCATCTTCTACAGCACTGATTCACCGGTAAAACCCATGGAGTCGGATCAGTGACAGTGGACGGACACACTGGGTTTGTGTTCAGTTATTGATTTATTTGCTGAAAAAGTCACTTCTTCTTCAGTTTTCGCACTTTTTGATATAAATACTCGCAACTGTAGTCTGAGTTTTTATGAACATCTACGTGAACAGTAATTTAAATAAAGGAAAATACCTGATTTTCACTGAAAAAAAGCAAAATATAGAGGATAATATTATAATAAATGGTGATAAATCGCTTAAAGGGCTCATATTTATCTAAACCCACTTTTATTAATCTGTGGTTCATTTATTTGTGTATTTGGACCCTAATAGTTCATACAGTTTGAATTTGAACCCTCCAGGTACGGCAAAGCTATCTTTAGATTCATTTTGGCAAAAATCGAGTGGATTTCTACAACCTGTTTTAATTCCTGTTTAATTTGTTACGTCTATAACTAGTTACATCACGACATTTGCTCATATAAGGTCAAGACTTCCAACGAACATTTCTCCGAGTTCGACATAATTGTTTGTCAGCAGCAGCGGTTGGAGTAAAAACTGAAAATATGTCCGAACTTTGAGCTGATTACCTAAAATGTTCAGTTGTTGGTTGAACAGGACAGAGCAGCACGGTCAATAACCTGGAAGGGGCGGGGCCTGAAGTGGCTCATGTGCATTTAAAGGGCCAGCGCTCCAAACCACCTTTCTGGTGTCATTAGTCAGAAATAGGGTTGAAGATGGAGCTGTGGAGTTGAATGAATGAAGAATTCAGACCCAAGCAGAGCGTTTACAGTTTATGGAGACCACAGGGAAAGGTTTGAAAATGAAGAATTCCATTTTTTAAAAAGCAAAATATCACTCCTTTAAGAAAAGTTAAATATAGAGAAAAATTCACTTGAGAACTGCCATAAAAGTAGCACTGGATCTTTATGGGTTTATAATACTACTACTACTACTACTACTACTACTTATAATAATAATAATAATAATAATAATAATAATACCAGTAGTGTTTGTACATCAACACAGTTTCCAAACAGTACCAGTAAAAGCTTTGAATCAAAACTGTTTCATCAGTTAAAATACATAAGAATATTCAGTAAAATGTAATTAAAGTTTAAAGTTAACGTGGGACCAATTGGATTCGTCGAACGCCTCTGTTCAAGGTGTTGTATTATTAAACTTAGAACTATCCTCAGTGATCATTTGGATTTCCTTCATTCCAAACTCTATAATCTCTCATGATAAATACCCAACTGAGGCATTTCAGCATTTATTTTTCTATAGAGGAATGAATGTGGCTGTGGTTGTTTCTGCTGTTTGGACCTTGTGTTAAATTCCAACCTGCCCCTGTAATTTATACAGACACTGATAGATGCTAGGCAACAAGGACACATGGTCAACCCTGGGAATGAATATAAAAAAAGATTATACGAAAGGTTTTTTCTGCCTTTTATGATGAAAAAGCAGATACCATATTTGCTCAGAGTGGCCCTGGTAATTCTGTTCTGTTTAATAAATGAATAGTTGAAAATAATGTAAACCCTTGTCTTGTTTAACACCTTATTATGATGATAGAGGTACTACACAATACTTCTCTTACCATTTCAAAATAAAAGCCCTTCAGTGTTTTTCGGTGAATAGAAACCTTTTACTGCTGAAAAAGACACACACCTGCAGTGACCCAGATCAGACAATGACGCTTAAGATAAGTGATTTACATCAGTGTTGAAAAAAGTGAGGTTATCTTATTGAATTTATCAAAGTAACGTGTAGTAATGTTGTGTTTCAGTGGCAGTATCTTCCAGGGCAGCACCACAAGAGTACCTATATCATTTTTACACTGCAAAAATCTAAATCTTACCAAGTGTATTGTTCTCATTTCTAGTCCGAATATCTCATCACACTTAAAATAAGACAGAATCACCTAAAGAGCGTTATTTTTAGACAATAGATCTTGAAAATCTGATTTCAAGAAATCTTACCAAGATAATTTTCACCTGTTACATTGGCAGATTTATTTTTTTTTATTTTTTTTGCTTGAATTAAGCTAAAAAAAAAAATAAATCTTGAATTAAGCAAAAAAAAATCTGCCAATGGAACAAGTGAAAATTATCTCGGTAAAATTCCTTGACATCATATTTTTCAGATCTATTGTCTAAAAATCAGTTCTTATATCTCACTGAAAAGTTACTCTTTAGGTGATTCTGTCTTATTTCATGTGGGATGAAATATCTGGACTAGAAATGAGGAAAAATACACTTGGTAAGTTTTGGATTTTTGCAGTGTACACACCACAACTTTCTCTGTGCATATGAGACTCGTAGCGGTGTCCCTGTGCTCCGCAAAAAAGATTCCGTCTTCCACTTTTCCTGAAATTGCCTGCGCTCGTTGCCAACCTTTCTCCTCAGGGCACGTTTTGACAGAGACGTGACTGGAACTGGGTGATGGCGGATATTTTCCGTCCACTTGGTGTCACTCCGGAACATGTTTCAACTCAGTGACTAACTAACGCTCCTACTTCCCCAGGTACTTCGCGGTTGGCTAGCTTGAAAACCGCTGACAACAAAAGCCGCCGGAAGCTGTCACGAGACTATCGAAGTGATAAAAATTTTAAAAAACTAGAAAAGCACTCGGAGAGCGCAGACCTACACCAAGGCAGATCAGCCCCCCCCCTCCACACCGATCACCACCAAAACTTAATCATTTATTCCTTGTGCCAGTATCAACATTTCCTGAATATTTCATCCAAATCCGTCCGTAACTTTTTGAGTTATCTTGCTAACAGACAAACGTCGATGAAAACGTAACCTCCTTGGTGGAGGTAATAAAAGCGTGGCAAGACTCAGCAAAAAGGTGCGTTTGAGAACTACACGTGGGCTGCACTAATACTAAACTTTGATGTCGAGTAGGGGGCCACAAAATATCATCCCACAGGCCGCAATTGGCCCCCAGGCCGCGACTTTGAGACCTCTAGTCTAAAGGTTGAATGCTCTTGAATGCTTGAATGCTCTAACTGTTGTGGTCTGTTTTTGGTTTATGTGTTTCTTCTGTTTACTGTAAAATTTGCATAAAAAGAAAGTGTGAAAAAAATGATGACAAATGACTTCAGAAAGGTTAAATAGAGAGGGAGCTGCCACAAAATGAACACTAGATCTTTATGGGTTCGGCATTGCTTTGTACTTCTATATGTTGTTAGTATTTTTTAACATACATTTTCAGTCTAATTTTAAGTGATGTTTTTGACACATAGCCTTTCTTTGTGCTGCTAAATGAATTTTCCCCAACAGTGACCGATTTATTCTATTCTAATCTACATCCGACGCGCCCTAAGACCATTGCGCGACATCGTAACTCGTCTCCTCGCCGTCCGCACCCGCTTCATCTTCTCGTGGCTGAGTAATGTCAGGGCGGCGTTGCATCACTTCCACCCGAGGACGAAATGCCAGAGATGTTCCCGTCCACGTGAACTCCATCCCAGTTCTCGTTTCCATCACAACCTTGTGTCCCCAGGCTCAAGTGCTCCTACACGGGCCCAGAGAACAGGCATTAACCTTTGAGGATAGGGCTTTTTTTATATATCTGTTTTCAACTTGAAGGGAAAATAGGGCATCTGCTTCTATTGATTTTTCCGATGTCTGCTCTGAGTCAGTGGCCAAGTTTTAAGCGTTTCATATATTCTGGCTGCTTCTCAAAGCTGCGCCACGGATTCACAGCCATAGGGTTTTATTAAGTGTTTTAGATATCACAATACGGGCTTTTTACTTTCTTTATTGTATCAAAAATCTCTTCTGGATTCATAAAAACATTATAAAACAACATCTCTGTCCCTCCAGTGAACCTGTAAAGACTGATCTAAACCGTTTAAAACCTGTTGATCCACTAATCCTGTCAATATACGTAAATAATTGGTGTAAAATGCAGTTTGTCGTCTTTTCGTGCTCATCACATATGACCCATTTGGATGTTCAGAGGCTCCGTAGTTACCGTGGAAACACCGTCATCTTCTACAACATTGA
>JAPQRP010000012.1:18375465-18394477 GCA_037367295.1 Apogon hyalosoma | reverse complement strand
TAGATATATATATATATATATATATATATATATATATATACACACACACATGCAAATTGTGTTTTAATGTTCCTACAAACTGAGATTTCAGCAGCTCCAGAACTTTACTGTCAGCTACACTCTGCAACACAGGTATAATAAAATGGAATCCAACATGCACACACTAGTTTTTATGTGCTGAGAAAAAATCCTCACAAAAACCCTCCAAGGAGAAGGAGAGCACGGACCCGGTCATGACTCATGAAAGGAGAACAGTATTTTTAGCGACAGAATCGTACATGTCAAAGATAATAATACTAGTAACTTCAACTTAAGGAGTATCTTTTAAAGAAACCCAATGTACAATCAACACAGGAGAAAAACAACAGCCGTCAGGGCATGTGGGTTAGATTGATTACTAGTCTGAAAAGGTCAGTTTGGAGTAGAGACGTGTATTGTCCAAAGAATTCAACTGAGATTCAGGCTGAACAATTTTAGCCTCGGTCTGGATATGGACAAAAGTATTGGGACACGTTGAATTCAGGTGTTTCTTTTCTTACAGGGGTCTGGGACACAAAACACAAACGACAGCGTCCGACTCCCGGCTTCTATGCCTCTTTTATTGTGGAGCTTACACAACATTTTCACAACTTCTATCCTATAAATTCACTGGGCTCCCTGGAAATGCTGGGCCCCATGAATTTGTCATGGAATCAAGTAGGCTTTAAGCGCATGCTCCGCGTCATCTTCTCCGTTCTTTGCTGAAGCATTACAACGCCTGGCATCATCAGTACATCATTTTCAGGCGTTTTCGTGTGGACGCAGATATTTCCTGAGACGACTCCGTGTTTACTGGGCGCTTTTTCGAAAACGACAAAGCGCGAGATCAGGTAGGAAACGAGGCGGTTTCGTGTGGACGCGGCCGGAGTAAAAATAACACAGGAAACCAGTCGCTGCTTATTACTAAACGCCAATGAATTGCAAAAATCACATCGTCCAAAAAAGTGCTCGGCAGGCGTTAGAAACTTTCCTGGGTCTGCATCCAAATCATCTGTCAGAGAAGGTGTTTTTCCTGTGACAGCTGATGGAAAACTCACGCCTAAATCCACCGATAATGTAGCGTTAAAAAAACCCCGGACAGGAAGCGTCGGGGGGGATGCGCCGACGCCTCCATATATCCTGCAGCCACTGAGAGAACAATGGGCGCATTTGTTGACACTGGGGCCCTTTGCTTTCTATCTGCCCAGAGCTTAAATACAAATATCTGTAGCCTATCACTTTTATTTAACCTTGAGGGAAAGAGAAGTGCTGCCAAATATTGTTAAATCAGTGACTTATCCCTTTAATTTGCTCTCTATACAGCTGCAACACCGAATCCCTGAAGAAAAAGCTCAAAACTGAATTGAATTATGTCCAAATCCATTTTTACAGCAGGAATTTCCCCTATTCTCAAAGGCCTATCTCTTTTTATCTCTTGCCGCTTTGTGTGTAGTGTACGTAGAGCACTAGACTGTGAGAATAATCCAATAAATTACCGAATAACTGTGCAAATACAGGAACGAATAAATCTTCCTACACTTGTTGTTTGACCTTTCTGCCCATCTAATCACCATCCTCCTCATTTTTCTCGACGCTTTCATGTAAAATACTCCAGTCGCTCGGTGTTTATTTGCATGAAGAGATGCGATACCTCCGCATGACCTGGGTTTGCAGGGATAGGTGAGGCACTTGGTTTAATTGGAGGCGTGAAGCGGTGAGCGCCCGCAGTCATTGTGATGACAGAAGAAAATGATGCTGTCAGATTGGATTGAGGTATTTACACATCAAGACTGCATAATGTGGCGAAGACAACAGAGCGCTGTTAAATTCGACTGTTGACCTTTCAGACGTGGGCACAATTAGAAAATAGATGAAATTATGTGAGGTAGAAAAAACGGAACAGAAATTCAGGCTTAAACTACGCGAGGAAAAAGAGTAAGACAAAGCTGTACAGGTGCTATCTTTTACTCTTTATCAGGCAAGTGACTGTTTTCGGTAATTTCCGCGTGCATTACAAGACAGTGAGTCCACAATCTCAGGTCCAATGTGGTCTCCAGGGTCTGTAAGGTCCACCTCTGCATGAACAGTGAGTGGACTTGCTTTGTTCGGTACCATGAAGTAAAGGTACTAATGTAAGGAATGATGTTAAAGGGTTCACATTGGTCTAGATCAGCATTTATGTTGGTCTAATGTTCTAAAATACATGTTCCTTTCACCTTACATGTGTTTTTCTTGTATTTTTTTATATTTAGTTCTTGTATTTTTTTCTATTTATTTTTTTGCTACTTACAGGTAAGGAACCAAATATGGTAACTTCATTGACCTTGATTTTCTACATAACAATAACAAAACATTTTAGAATTTCACAAAAGTAATAAATTCTTGTTTTGTCCTCCAATTTCAGAGTTTTAAAGGGTTAACCTTTTATAGGGCGCTCATAGAAATACTCTCAAATTCAAAATTCCAACCTTAGTGTGTTAGCAGAGGACACAAGACTTTATTACTTTTGTGAAATTTTTCAAAATTTTCTATTTGTTATGTAGAAAATACTTTGACACTTGTTTCTATTGGTTCTTTCCAATGTGCAATTACATTTTTTCACTACTGTTTTTTTATAGTTATTGTGTTGCTTTTTTCTGTGGTATTTCTTGTGCGTATATTTTGTGTTTGTGCTGCTTTTGGAACCTCAATTTCCTGAGGGCTCTGCCCAAAGTTCTATCTAATCTAATCTAATATAATATAATATAACATAATATAACTCAATCTAATCTAACCTAATCTAACATACTCTAATCTAATCTAATTTAATCTAAACCGATCTAATTAAACCTAATTTGATCTCATCTAATCTAATTTGATCTCATCTAATGTCCTCTAATCTGATCGAATCTAACCTACTCTAATCTAAAACCTAATCTAATCTAATTTAACTCGATCTAATCTAACCTAATTTGATCTAATCTAATGTACTCTAATCTAATCTAATCTAACCTAACCTAATATAATGTACTCTAATCTAATCTAATCTGATCTAATCAAATCTAATCTGATTTAATCTAATCTAACCTAATCTAACCTAATCTAATATAATATAACCGATCTAATCTAACCTAACTTAATCTAATTTACTCTAATCTAATGTGATTTAATCTAATCTAATCTAACCTAACCTAATTTAATCTAACCTAATCTAATTTTATCTAATCTAATCTAATATAACCGATATAATTTAACCTAATCTAATGTACTCTAATCTGATCTGATCTAATCTAATCTAACCTAATCTAATTTTATCTAATCTAATCTAATCTAATATAACCGATCTAATCTAACCTAATCTAATCTAATGTACTCTAATCTAATCTGATTTAATCTAATATAACCTAATTTAATCTAACCTAATCTAATTTGATCTAATCTAATATAACCGATCTAATCTAACCTAATCTAATCTAATGTACTCTAATCTAATCTGATCTAAACCAGGCCTATGACACCCATGACTAAATGCCAGCTCATCCAGACTCTTCCACAGATCGATGCCGCTCAGTCTAGAATTAAATCAGTTTGTTTTTCTACTCACTAAACAGGGGGAAACACTTTCATGCTGTCATGTTTGGCTGTTTTATCTGTTTACGAAACCACTCCTTCCCCTTTCATTTATGGTGTTTGCGTTTAGCGCAAGGTACTACACGATAATAATGACATTTTTTTCATTGCTAAGTCTCTCAAAGTGCAGATCAGAGGCACGTCCTGGGGCTAAAGAAGGATTACTCTGTAGTGACACAGCAGACGTCACATTAAGAACACAGACACCTCCAAGGATCATATTTGCTTGATTTTTGTTCTTAGATGGAAACGTACAAAAAACAAACAAACTCGGATACAATAAAAAAGAATGTTTCTTTGCTGGGATTTGATTTCCGGAGGGAGAGAGGTGTATGTGAGGCGCCCCTCAGTGACTTTTTGACAGCTGTTTGTTTTTGTAGAGGCAGCAGGTAATTTATTTATTTCTCTGACAGAATGTGGATATGTAAAGCGTCTTTGCTCGCTTCGCTCTCTGTACGGAAAATTCCTTGAGCCCTCTTTGTTATTCATTGTTTGAACAACAACCAGGACGTGGTGCGCGACGCTAGCAAACAGCAAACCTTTCAGATGCATAGAATAAATGGGCTGTGGGTTATATTAACCCATAAAGACCCAAACAACCAGCACTAAACAAAACCATCTACTGAGCTAAACTGTTTAATACCTGCTGATCCACTAATCCTATCAAGACATGGAAATAATTGATGTAAAATCCAGTTTGTTGTCTTTTCGTGGTCATCAGACATGAGCCATTTGGACGTTCAGAGGCTCCATAGTTACCATGGAAACAGCGTCATCTTCTACAAAACTGATTCACCAGTAAAACCCATGGAGTTGGATCTATGACAGTGGATGGAGACACTGGGTTTATGTTCAGGTATTGATAGATTTTGCAAAAAAAAAAAAAAGCGTTTTTTTTTCTTCAGTTTTTTCTGTTTTTGATATAATAACGCTCAACTTTAATCTGAGTTTAATGAACATCTACATGATCAGAAAATTAAAAAAACGAAAATACCTGATTGTCACTGAAAACATGCAAAACGCAGAAGACAATATTATAACAAGTGGTTCCAGGCACAACAAGCCCCGCCCCTCGCACGTATTGTAGCTTATTTTGGCATCGATCCAGCTGATGTCATCGTGTCATGCCTCTATATATGTGCCAAGTTTGAAGTAAATTTAAATAAAATTGATGTTTTCATAGACAACTGACATTTTATCCATTATAAGTAAATGGGAGAAAAAAAAAAAAAAACACTTTAAAAAATTCATTAAAAATTTGAACTTTGACCTACTTTTCCCAAAATGTAATCAGATCTATTCTGGGTCACTGGCAATCTATAAACCCAATTTGGTATGAATTCAACCAATAGTTTTACGGCGAGAGGGTTAACAAACAAACAAAGAAACAAACAAGTGGTGCCAGGCACAACAAACCCCGCCCCTCGCAATCATTTTACCTGATTTGTCCTATCTCTTATCATTACAAAAACACAGTTTTGATGACCTTGACCTTTGACCTACATTCACCTTTGACCACCTCGCACCTTTCCTGAAAATTTCATGGAAATTGGTCCAGTAGTTTTTGCAGACAAACAGACAAAAAAAAAAAAAAAAAACCCAGTACCCTCGCCTCCCCTTTGGGGGCGGAGTAACAAGTGGTGCCAGGCACAACAAGCCCCGCCCCTCCCACATACTTTTGGCATCGATCCAGCTGATGTCATCATGTTTATGCGTGTGCTGATGTCAGCGTATCAGTTGCCTCTATATATGAGTCAAGTTTGAAGTAAATTGAAACAAAATTGATGTTTATATAGACATTTGAAATTTCATCCATTATAAGTAAATGGGAGGAAAAAAATATTTTAAAAATTCATAAAAAATTTGAACTTTGACCTACTTTTCCCAAAATGTAACCACCTATTTTGTGGGTCACTGGAAATCTATAAACCAAATTTGGTATGAATTCAACCAATAATTTTGCTGCTAAAGTGTTAACAACCATGCAACCAAACCGAGGGGTTTTGGGGGGGTAATAAATGTGGATAAATCTCTTAACAAAGGTTTAAATATTTGGGAACTGCCATAAAAGTAGCACTGGGTTTTTATAGGTTAAACACAGAAATGCTTCCCTGTTAAACACAACGTCACGCGTGATAATACATTAGCAAACGACGGCGGGAGGTGGATGCCACGCCCACCTTCATGATGCTAATTGAGAATTAACTGCTTCGGTTGACTCTCCGGCTTCAAAGCCAATTTGCCGGCGTAATTGAAGGAGATGAAACTCGCAGCACAATGGACTTGAGGCAGCATGTTGATTAGAATTGATGACTGCATTCAGCATCTGCACATTTCGGCAGCGCTCGAACGCCTGCAGAGAGCCAGCGCTGATGTCAAAGAAACAATGAACGCCTCCTTCCACAGAGTTTACACACCGTACTTAATTCCATTTATTAGCGTTTTCTCCTACATATTACAGTAATGAAACTACCAGACGATTAATTGTCAGACAAATAACTGCGATTAATGATACAGCGGTATTATCTGTTCATTTGAACCCATAAAGACCCAGAGCTACTTTGGTGGCAGTTCCAAAATTAATTTTCCTCTATATTTAACCATTCTGAAGTGATTTATTACCATTTGTTACGCTTTTATCCTCCGTATTTTGCATTTTTTAAGTGTAAATCGTGTGTTTTCCTGTATTTAATTCACTGAGATTGTAGATGTTCATCAAAGCTCAGATGAAAGTTGAGGGTTATTATATCAGAAACAGAGAAAACTGAAGAAAAAGAGACTTTTTCAGTCAAATCTTTCATTAACTGAACATAAACCCAGTGTCTCCATCTACTGTCATTGATCCGACTCCATGGGTTTTATTGGTGAATTAATTTTTCAAGTTTTATTCCTTTTTTTTCCCCATGTTATTATTTTGTAAATTTTCTTATTCACTTGTGTTCATTTTCTTATTGTTTTACTTGTTTTTGTTTTTTTTTTTTTCTTTAAATTACTTCAGTTTGTGGTTGATTTTGTCCATGTTACTATTTTTTTTGTATTATTTATTATTCATTTTTGTTAATTTTATGTATTATTTTGTCTGTTTTTATTCATATTGTTGCTTACTTTACTCTTTTTAACTTTATTTTAGTAAATTTTTTGCTTATTTTTTCCACAGCATTATTTTGTGGGGTTTCAATTAAATTTTGTTCAATTTATTTAATATATATAAACCTATTTTTCACCAAAGATATCAGTAACTGAATGTAAAACCAAGTGTCTCCATCCACTGTCTTTTATCCAAACTGCATGGATTTTACTAGTGAATCCATTTTTTCCATTTTAAAAAAAATAATTTTGTTCTTTTTTTTGCTTATTTTTTTCCATGTTATTTATTATTTTGTAAATTTTCCTATTTACTTGTTTTCATTTTATTATTGTTTTACTTGTTTTTGTTCATTTTGTTGCCCCCCCCCTTTTTTTCCCTTCAAAATACTTCAATTTGTGGCTGATTTTGTCCATGTTATTCATAATTTTTTTTTTATATTTATTATTCATTTTTGTTCATATTGTTGCTTGTTTTATCCTTTTTAACTTTATTTTAGTAAAATTCTTTGCTTATTTTTCCCACTTTTATTATTTTGTACTTTTTTATTCCTTTTTGTTCATTTTATTTAATATATGTAAACCCATTTTTCATCAAAGATATCAGTAACTGTATGTAAAACCAAGTGTCTCCATCTGCTGTCTTTTATCCAACTCCATGGGTTTTACTGGTGAATCAATGTTGTAGAAAATGATGGCGTTTCCACGGTAACTACGGAGTCTCTGAACGTCCAAATGGGTCATATCTGATGACCATGAAAAGAAAAGGGTTAAACCACAAGTAATAGTTTATTTATTCACATACTGGAAAAGTAATGAAGACAAAAAACATTTATTTGCATTAAACGCATCAATATAAATAACTAGAAAATGACAGCAAAAGTTCTGAGTAAACAAGTCATTAAATAAGAAGCTATAGGTTATAATATGATGGTGTGGGTATGATCATGTACATATATATATATATATATATATATATGTATATTCTGAGTGTGATTTAACTAAAGCTATGTGAAAAATATTACTATCTGTCAGAAAAAGCACATCTGTTTCTCTGTTAAGACATAAATAAAATTTGCACAGGGAAGATTTGACATGAATAAATTAAATATACAAAGCCTATTATTGAAATATACAGACGTAATTAATAACAACAGGTAAGAAAAGTGAAATAGACCGTTGTTGGTGGTGGTAATTCTTCACTCAAGTGACATGAAAGCGCAAACAATGAAGGAGATGCAATAAAAAGAAAAAAATTATGTAGAAAAATGACAGAAATATGACATTTCAATTTGTTATATGTAGTTGTTTTCAAACATGTGAATGAAGACAATTATCACCGTGATGCCAAGCCACTGGTTGGGTCAAATATTAATGAAAAGGCTTTAAAGTGACAATTGTGACAGAACTCATACATACATACATATGACACGCTGGAATTTTTATCGTCATGGTAATGTTATTGTTTTGTCTTCCTTTTTGTGTGTTCTTTATATATTTACCTTACAGTATCTAAACATAACACCCCGTCGGCCTTCAGTCCAAGCCAAAGTTTTTGCACATACGGACAGACAGACGGACGACCAACTGATGACAATACCCTGCAGTGAGGGTAAAAATACCACTTTGGAAATAACTATTAGAGGATCTGTGATTCAACATGACCTTTTGAGTTTCTTTTCATGGAATATTAACTGTTTCTCATCATCAGACGTTCTTCTTTTGTATCATGACAGTTTTTTCCTGTAATTATGAGTCTCGGGCAGAATTGTTTTTTTCTTTTCTTTTTGTTTCACGCCGCAGAAACAGAAAAACTCCTGCTGCGTATCATAGAAAAACCACAGTCACAGCACTAAGCCCTCCACAACCTGAGAGAAAACCCCGTTCACTGGTTATTGAGACATTTGGGCTTTTGTCACGGATTATTTAACCACAGCGTTTATCTTTATTGAACCGTAAAAGCGAATGTTTCATATATCTTTTGACTGAATTCGGCCTCCAGGACTGAAAAGTCAAGACAAAGTTCAACTTTACAGCTGAAATAAAAATATTTACATCTGCTTTTTTGTCTGTATAGTTCATTTCTACCTGCGTCGACCGCACAAGAGGTGGAATTTCACATAACTGACCTGTTTAGGTCATCTATTAATTCCCAAACGTCTGCATAAAAGCTAGCATAGACAGGTCAGGGTGTCTGTGCTAACTAGCATTAGCTTGACCTCTGAGTCAGATATTCAGAGCTCTTATTTCAAAAATAAAACCTCATGTCTCTCTGATAAACAGCTCTGTCTGTGTGTTACAATAATATGACTGTTAGAGGATTCTGTCATGATTTTCACTGGAATAACTTAGTTGCATTAGCTTACATTAGCATTAGCTCGTGTTAATTTTAGGGTCTGTCAACTAGTCAGCTAATTAGCTATGCTAGCCGTAATCAGTGAGGTCATATATTTCACAACTTTGACATTACGGATATTCATCAATGCACTATCCCTGACAAATAAATAAAGCATAAAACTTTAATGTTTACTCATTTGTAATTAGTTACATGACATTTTTGATCAGTTATGGTGGTGAAAACAACTCCCATGATCCAGTGCAAAAGCAAACTATGCATTTTGTTCTTGCTTTGATTGAAAGACAGAAATTACAGACTGTTTATTATATGTTTAACATGTGATTTTTCATGTCATGTGATCATGCGCGATAATGGGTTTTAAAATCGGTTTTATAATATAAGGTCTATTACTCGTCTGTATTTTCATTGAAACTTATTTTTCAAGTTCCATCAAAAAATCTTTTGTTTAATTTAAGGAGTTGCAACAATAAGACTGTAAGAAGATTCAGTTGTGATTTTTACCACTATTTATTATAATAAACTGGAATGATTTAGCTGTAATTAATGTGGTCATACATCTCACAACTTTCACATGATAGATGTTCATCAATGATGGAAAAAACAACAACTCCCATGATCCCACACTACAGTGTTTGTTATTGTTTTGATTGAGAAACCCCAAAGCTGCAGAAATTACAGATTGTTTACTATATATTTAACACAACATTCTTCATGTTATTTGATCATATGTGATGACGGGTTTTAAAATCTGTTTTATGATATAAGGTTTAGAACTGGTCTTCTTTTTCAAGTTCCATTAAAACATCCTTTGTTCAAGGAGTTACAATAATAAGACCGTTAGAGGATTCTGTCATGGTTTTTATAATAAACTGGACTAACTTAGCCGTAATTAACCCTATAATGCCAAACCTATCATATGTGATACATGAGTTTTGAAGCCCTCTACATGATCAGTGTGATACTGTTTTTTGCGAAAAACCTGATGTATACAATTAGATACATGCAATACACAGATAATCCACCAGGGGGAGGAATTCATTCACTAGAGGCCTCTCCAGTGACACTACAAGACTGTCATTAATGAGGAAGGAGGCCAGACTTTGACAATTCAGAAAAGGAGTTACCAATTTGTTAGACATATTTGTGCTCTATTATGTTTTTGTTCGTTCAAAAATAATAATATTTGAGCATTGAGACCTGATGTATCAAATATGATACAAAATTAAAACTGATACATGGAAATTGATATTTGAAAAAGTATTATTTGGTTGTTCAGAAGGACCAATAAAGGCGCCAGTTTCAAAGAACTAGAATTTTCTGTCAGTGATTTAATGGTTCAGGCTTTACAGGGTTAATGTGGTCAAACATCTCACAACTTTGACATTATGGATGTTAATCAGTGATGGAAAAACAACAATTCTCATGATCCCACGCTACAGCAAACTATACATTTTGTTAATTCTTTGATTGAAAAACTCCTAGTGAATGTTTAATATAAATCTAACAACGTTTTTCATGTCATGTGATCATACACGATGATGGGTTTTAGAGTCGGTTTGATAATATTAAGTTTTGTGAAGCTTCTTTTTCTGTCCCATTGAAAAAAAAAACATCGTTTCCCTGCATAAAGGTTACAATCTTTCACGGGCAAAGAGACAGAAAGAAAGGACGCTTCGTGCCAAACAGAGAAATGTTGGCGTATATGAATATTTACTGCGATTCTCTCCCAGACAGCCTTTATCTGCCAAAGGCTTTATCAATACAGCCATGACTTTTATTAATTTCACTGCTCCACAGAGGCATTGATCAGAGCTTCTTTCATTCCCGTGATCTCATTTCAGACTGTAATGTGAAACTAAAGGGTCAATAAAGGCGTCTTATTTAATTCCCATATTCGGTGGGTTCAGTGGATCGAGGAACTGAAAACGCATATCTCTACGATAACCATCTCAGATTTCATTTAGGAGCTAATCGCTGCTACCACAGGCTGTGAGATGTTTGCTCGGCTTTAAATGACAACTCCCTTCGGACTGCTCTACTTTTTCTGTCGTGTTATATTACACTTTCTCCATTTCCTTGGCTCGTCTTTCCCACTTGATAACATAACAACAAACTTTGGACTTTTTAAACTTGGCAAACGGCGTAAAATTCTCGATGATAGTGCGAAATATTTTACAGCTGACATAAAAATGACAGTACGGGGTGTCTTAGGAAGCGATACTTGGCATGAAGATGTATAACCGTTATCAAAAGGTCTTGTCATAAAAATGTATCTCAGTGGATTACACTGCATTAGGCGTTTAGTCTGGCATCATTTCAGGATCAGGATAAACATTATTGTCGCATATGGAAAATTAGTTTTGGACAACAGTGCGACACATTGCTGCATTCGTATTCGGACACATATAGTAAAAAACAAACTCAGTCACAAGATTTTGGAGTCGGCATAATTACAATTATGTAATACACCTAATCCGTACGTTGCACCTTCCCCTCCAAGGTAAAAATAAATAGAACTAGAAGGTGCAAGAAATTACGTATGGAAGCAAATCTGTCTCATCAGATTTTGAATTATAAAAGCCATTGGATTTCTAGCGCTGAATTTTTTGGCTCTGAAATACAGTATCTGAATTTTTATTTTTGTTCAATTCAGAGACAAAAAATTCAGACACTTAATATCAGTGGAAAAAAATTCAGCGCTATGTGGAAGCAAATCTGTCTCATCAGATTTTGAATTCTAAAATTTGCTTCCATAGTTGTGACAGACCTTCGCACGCCCACACAACTCGGGATGGGTCACAATCGAGGGGTTTCGCAACTGTAGAAAACAGGGGTCTGGAGGTCTGACGTGACTGAGGATGTTGCAATACTGACTTGTATGTGACTTCCATTATTCACCAATGGTGGCGCTATGAGTCAGATTCAATATTGGGGGGGACTATCATCAAACACGTCAAGTTTGGTTTCGATTGGATGAAAAATGGCTGAGTTATAATAGTTTTGTTTTTCACAGCGAGACATGAAAATTTGCCACCCCGCCTTGAACGCGTCAAAGGTCACCCGCCAAATCTGTAAGTAGCTTTTCATCTACAACCTCTTAAGACTTAATGGACGAAGTTTGAAGTCAATTGAGTTGAATCCCTAGAAGGAGTTCGACAAAATAGAAGGTCGGCGAATCGCCAAAAATGGCCGCAAAATTCAAAATGGCGGACTTCCTGTTAGTCTGATGTCATCGGCCCACTGACTTTTTTGTAAACATCATTAAGACAAATATGTACCAAATTTCATTCCAACTGGAGAATGTGGTAGTAGTGGTCTTTAGGAGGCGCTAAAGAGCCATTTCTGAAGGTTAAGTTATGAAACCAGTGAAATATCTAATTCTTTACCGCCACTCATGATTTTGCCAAAAAAAACCCTGACTTTTCACTTAAGTTCATGTGAAGGAATGTCCAAAAAAATTATAATAAACACAATAGATACAGTAGGGCATTGCAGGCCACTGCATAGCCAGCACTCGGGCCCCAATCAACACAAATAATTAACACAACAAAGGTATTTAAAAAGATGGGAATAATTCCATTCCTTCAAAACATTCCTTCATTTTCAGTGCCAACGATAAAAATAAAAAACAAAAAAAGTCAATGAAAAAATAATCATGTAGTTACAAGATCAAATCCATGATAGAAGCAAGAATAAAAAAATTAATAGTAAGAACATGAGTAGTTAAAAAGTCAGTCCAAGGTCGAACAAAACAAAAGAAAAGGCGAAAAAAATTGTCAAAAAAACATCTTTTTTTTCCCTTTGTTTTGTGTCTGTCTTTCGGAAAAAACAACCAAAAAAAAAAAAAGCCAGACGCTGCCAATCTGGTCATAAACTTTAATTTCCTGCCTTGAAGTACATTTTATACAACTTCTATGTCACGGCGTACTTTTGTCTTCTCAAGCAAGACAAAGGTTAAAGGAAATAAGAAATTGCACGAGGAACATTACAGATAAAAAAGATACGGTTCCGTGGGAGGAAGCGTTGATATCACAGCCCTGCTTTGCCTATCCTTCCTTATCAACACAACACAGTATCATATCGAGAAACAAGCCTCGGAGAGAGTTCTGGAGAAATGGCATTATCGCACACGAGGTGCCCTTTGTTCGCAGACAGTGCTTATAATGAGGTAAAAAAAAAAAAGGGGGAAAAACATCGGATTAATAATACATGGGTCATTTGTAAATCAATGGAGGGGCATCAGGCCAATGAATAGGCTTGAGGATTTATTCTGATTACAGAACGGCAATAAAGGGCCATTTACAACCATGATGGGACAGCTAGTAATTAAGAAGGCCGCCTTAAAACAAAGGAAGATGGAGTTCTATGGGAGTTCGCCGTTAACTCCACAGAGAACCGCTGCATGTAAATGTCCACGCTGGATTCCACCTGCAGCTCGTTTTTATTTTGAATATCAGCACTCAAAACCAAAAACAAGGAGGAAAAAAAACATAATCGAAAACAGTGTTGGGAGTAAAACGTTACAAAAGTAATGCATTAAAGTAACTGATTACTTTTTGCTGTAACGCGGTAGTGTAAGGCGTTACTAATCAATTTTTAGTAATATTTTTCTCGGTACATGTTCAACAGCGCTTGCGTTAGAACACACTTTTCGTCCATAATTTAATTGCTGGAATGAAAAACAAAACAAAACAAACAAAAAAAAACCCCAGCAAAACCATTAGACCTTACAGAATCAAAAATGCGTCTGTAAAGTTCTATTTCCTGTTGGTGTTCCGCCAATGGGTGAAGACGGCAGAAGACAGTCCATTGTCCACATGCTCATTGCTAACCCTAACCCTGCTTTACTGAAGCTAGTTAGCATTAGCATGATCCCTGTGATCAGCAATGACAAGGTCAGCTAACATTTCTATGACTAATTAGAATTTTTTATCAATTGTGGTTTTATCTACCAGTGTTCTTGGTGCCGCGCCCCCTGTTTGAGCATGTAAAATGTTGAAAAAAAAGCACAAGCGTTCCTGCTGGGATTGGAACATCATAGACTGTAGCGTTTCTTACTGAGCTATCCGTCTACATGTACTTCGGCAGTCTTGTATTCACGGGGTGGTTATTATTTGACTTGGGGGGGGGTCTACCGCCCACGCACCATTTTACGTCGAGAGTCTGTAACGCATTACAGTTATGAGACAGTAATATTGTAAGGTAAGGAATTACTTTTAAATAACAGTAACAGGTAATCTGTAATGGATTACAGTTTGGAAGGAACTGCACAACACTGATAATAAAACAATGCTATCATAAATAACAATACATGCTTATAAGACATTAGTTCTAATAATTAGTGCTGTCAAACAATTAAAATGTTTAATCAGATTAATCACAGGGTTGCTGTGGATTAATTTCGATTAATCACGATTAAATAACATTCATTTTTAATCTATTTTAGTTGCGTTTCATTTTGCACGAGCAAACAGACTCAAGAAAGAAGGGAATATATGCACTTAACGTGTCTGTACAAGCTGGGTGACACGTTAGCCGTAGTGCTAGCATAATCCCAGACTAACGAATGCTTCGCGTTAATGTGGTATTTTAGCAGGAAGTGCTTTGATGAAGAGAAAACTCCTTCCTGCAGAGTGTGTATAATATTTGATGTCGGTCGACTGTTCTGTCTTGGTTTTTTTGTCCTTATATTTCCATCCTGAGGCCATCGTGCTGTTTATCGTCTTCCGTCTTTATGGGTTGGTTCTGCTGCCTGTCGCTGCCGGATCAGCTGACCATTTGTTCATGTACGACGCTAACTCTACTGGACAAACTGACCCAAATGCGTTGGCAGAGACGTTCATAATCATTTTGCGCTGCAGATGGGTTAATTGCGTTAAAATTTTTCATCAGATTAATCATGACGATGGATTAATCCGCGTTAATTTTGACGCCCCTAATAATAATCTAAATAAGTTGGAGGACTAGACTAAGAAAAGCCAGTCCTCCAGGAAACTGTGCCGCGGCCATCCATCTTATTATAATATTTGGACCGCACTGCAGTATAATACCACTGCCCTGCAATGGCTCTACTGCACAGTGTGAGCAAGTACACAGAAAATTAAATGAACCGAGTCAAAGGTGACGGCGAAGTCGAGCAAACACGGTTAAAAATGTACACCTTCTGAAATAATGGAGATGGGTGAAGAATGTCATCGAAGCTGCAGCCGTTTTCATATCAGTCAGGGCTCCTTCCTCGGGTTACTCCAATTAACTTCTACTTTATTGTACCCGATTGCAAATACCCCAACATATCGACTACATTACTGTCAATCTGATTTTGTCCCCGTGACAGCATGATGGATTAAGTGCTGGCGGCTGCAGTCAGCCACCTCTTTAATTGGTTTGTCTAAATGTTTTATGAAATCAAGATAAAATTCAATCAGTTCCCTAAAACAGCTGAGTCATCCTAAAACGCCGGCCGACGTTTTGATTTATACGGCCAGCCGAGGAGGGGCCGGCGAAGGTGATATGTGCCCCGAGAAGCAACACCTCAAGGTTAAACAGCGCTCGGAGTGTGTTCTTTACGACAGAAGGGGGGGGGGGTGATGCCAACGCCCACACACAGGGGAGGAGGGGTCTGTGGGTTTTACTGCAGAACGCTTTAAAGGCTTTAACACACACGGATTAAAGCCTGAGAATGAACGACGTGACATATAACATCAGCGTGAGTTAAAACACCTCAACGCACAAAGCATTTTATAATCAAGTACATATTAAAACATGAACAATCAATCATCACAATCTGTTATTTTCTTATTAACTGATCTAATATGTCCTTGCAGATATTTGTGTTGTTAATATGTCTGTCAACTATTAACCCATAAAGACCCACTGCTACTTTTGTGGTAGTTCCCAAATGATTTTTTTCTCTATATTTAACATTTAAGTGATTTGTTACCATTTATTATGAAATAAGTACCCCAAGCCCCCAAAGGGGAGGCAAGGGGTATTGTTTTTGATTCAGTTTGTTTTTTGTTTGTTAACACTTTAGCAGCAAAACTATTGGTTGAATTCATACCAAATTTGGTTTATAGATTGTGAGTGACCAAGAATAGATGTGTTTACATTTTGGGAAAAGTAGGTCAAAGTTCAAATTTTTTATGAATTAAAAAAAAAAATCTCCATTTACT
Source organism: Apogon hyalosoma (assembly GCA_037367295.1). NCBI lineage: Eukaryota > Metazoa > Chordata > Actinopteri > Kurtiformes > Apogonidae > Apogon > Apogon hyalosoma. Next base: position 18,378,235 of record JAPQRP010000012.1, on the reverse strand, counting down.
TATAATGGGCGAAATGTGTCTATGCTGTCTATGTCTATGATAACGTCAGCTCAATCGATGCCAAAATAAACAACAATACATGCGAGGGGTGGGGTTTGTTGTGCCTGTTCTCTGTGTTTTGCATTTTTCCACTGAAATCCAGGTATTTTCCAATATTTAATTTACTGATCATGCAGACGTTCATAAAAGCTCAGATTAAACTTGAGAGTTTTTATACTGAAAAAAAACTGAAACGTGCCTTTTTTTTTTAGTAAAATCTATCACTAACTGAACATAAACCCAGTGTTTCCATCCACTGTCATTGATCCAACTCCAAAGGTTTTACTGGTGAATCGGTGTTGTAGAAGATGACGGTGTTTCCACGGTAACTACGGAGCCTCTGAACGTCCAAATGGCTCATATCTGATGACCACGAAAAGACGACAAACTGTATTTAACAACAATTATTTGTATGTATTGACAGGATTAGTGGATCAACAGGTGTTAAACAGTTTAGATCAGTCATTGGTTTTGGTCGGCAACACATGCTTGGGGCTTTAAGGGTTAATCATAAAACTGAAGCTGGATAATAAAAGGTAAAATGCTGGAATTAACCTTCAAAGTTCCAGTGACCAGAATTGGGCACCCCTGCACTGAGATTTCATCAGCATCTACATGATCAGTGAGTTATATAAAGATAAATACTATATTTTCACTGAAATATGCAAAATACAAAGGAGAACATTACAACTGTCAGGTGCTGTGCAATACTTTTCTAGTCTTTTCCTTCTTTTTGACCTTGTTTATTTTGTCTATTTTTACTGGTAATTTTGTAGAAATTTGGCCTAGTTGATTGTGTTTTTCTAGGTTAATAATTTTTTAAATAATTGTTTGTCTATTATAGTATTTGTTCTGTTTTTTTATATGTTTAAACTTAATTAGTTTGGCGCCACTTGTCCTATTTAGTCGAGCACCTGTGGGCGTTTCTCTCTCTTCCTCCTCAGCTGTTCCAGCGTTCCGTGGCGAGCGTGCCGGTCCAGGCTCCGCCCACTCCACACAGGATCTCCTGCCTGCCTAGCTTTTTGTTAGCCTTTTGTTAGCTTTGTCTTTTTGTTTGGTCGGGTGGAGCCAGACGTCCTTTTTTTTTTTTCTTGTCGTTAGGACTTATTTTGTGGTTTGTTTCTTTTTGTGATAGGCTAGCGGTGCACTGGCAGCTTCTACGGCCCCGTATGGGGTTAACCTGTCCAGTGTACCGTCCTTATGTTTATTTAGCCGGTCCACTCTGGTCTTTTCTTTTGTTAATCTGGGCACGGGGGTTTAAAGGGGTCGCTCTGATTATTTAAAGCAGCTTGTTCCAACAAAGAAAAGAAGCTGAAAAACGAAACATAAGAAATCAAAATAATAAAATCTGTTCTTTGAATGAAACCCCTTTGACTCTGGTGTCCTTTTAAAATATGTTTCACCCTCGGGTCGTAACAACAATAAAGGGTGATAAATTACTTGGTACTTTTTAAGAGGAAGTTTCATTAGACATCTAAAATGATCCAATACACAATAAAATGTGTCTTTGTTAAATTAAAAAAAACAAAAAAAAAGTGGGTCCAGGCCCAACAAGCCCCACCCCTCACACATATTGTAGTTTATTTTGGCATCGATCCAGCTGATATCATCTTGTCTATGTGTGTGCTTATATCAGCATATCAATTGTCTCTATATATGTGCCATGTTTGAAGTCAAGTGAAACAAAATTGATGTTTTTATAGACGTGAAATTTCACCCATTATAAGTAAATGGGAGAAAAAAAGATTTTAAAAATTCATAAAAAATGTGAACTTTGACCTACTTTTCCCAAAATGTAATGAGATCTATTCTAGGTCACTGGCAATCTATAAACCAAATTTGGTATGAATTCAACCAATAGTTTTGCTACTAAATTGTTAAAAATCAAACAAACTGAGCCAAAAGCAATACCCCTCGCCTCTCCTTCGGGGGGGGGCGCGGTGGTACAAAATTAAGACATCCCTACCATTGCCTATTTATTGGCTTGTTACGCCATGTTGTGAATTAAATTAAGAGTTAATCATACATGAAGATCCATCTGACAGATACAGGAGTAGATCGTAACACAATCACAGACAGATGATGCAGCTGTCAAGCACGTCACATTTAACTGACTTTGATTAAAAATGACGACTCGACTGTGAGAATGTCTGTTCAGTTAAGACACAAGGAAAGGAGTGGAGGAGGAAGAAATTAGGAAAAAAGGGGTCAGTCTGAATTTTGTCCTGTTTTTTTTTTTTTTTCATGCAACACCAGTTCCATGTCTGAAATTAAATATTCAAATGCTAATTAGCTGGATAAAAGAGTAGGCCAGATTTTTTAGCACTGAAACATAATATGTAAACTGAATACTATTTACAGTAAATATTACAATATGAAAGATCTGGACACTTCGCCAGAGCCTGCATTCTTCAAGAGTAAACAATGGCAGAAGGCGAACAGAGCCCAGTCGTCAATATTATTGGACAGATCCCAGTAATTCTTCTAGTATTACACACATTCTGGTCAAAGTGAGGATGGCTGGTTACCAAGGTTACGTACCCCCAACTGGTACAGAGGTATTCAAGAGGTGACATGCATTCACATCCAGAAAGATCCAGTCATACGGTCACGGAAAAAAATATCAGACCAACAAAAGTCATCAAAAACAATGGTTAAGCAATCCAGTCCTAACTCCTGTGTGTATCATGTGACTAAAACAGACAGAAAAGAAAACATGGAATGAATAAAA
>JAPQRP010000012.1:18330361-18349108 GCA_037367295.1 Apogon hyalosoma | reverse complement strand
CCCAACCAATTTACGAAGCATTCCTCCCAAAGCGCTATTGGATTGGAAATCTCTCTCTCTCTCTCTTTTTATTTATTTTTTTTTTTATTTTTGAAAGCGAGCAGTCGTTGTATCAAAACTCTCAAAAGGTCAATGACAAGAATCTGCTGGAAGGGCTTTTTCCATTTTCTGTGTCTGTAATTTAAGACATGCGAAGATCGGAAAGAATTACGACCTCAGACTGAAGCTGGAACCGGCGCCGTTGACGCTCAGGAAAAAGCAGAGGAATTACGCCACGAATTAAAATGCTGAAACGGTGTAACCTTCAGAGTTTCTGTGTTTAAGCATGGGTTCTTGCTTCGCCAGAAAGTGGCAAATTAAATCAGGTCTGAGCAGTGACACGCCGTGAGAGACAAGTTCAATATGTATGATTTATCTACTTAGACAAATGAAATCACTGTCAGCTTATTCTTGTGAAAAGGTTTCCATGTCTCCTCCTTGGGAGTAAATGCAATTTGTATCAAATTTCATTCTGTGAAAAACTTTTTGTCCTTTACCCGACGGCCTGATGGGAATGGAGTTGTTTGTTTGCATACGGGGCATAAGAAAATGAGCAGTCGGCGTCATTTTAATACCACATTCAAAGAGCAGAGAAGAAAGTCTTGGTTTCTGCGCTTATCTCGCTTATGAAGCCAAATGGAAAGAGGAGTAAACACCGTTTCATGAAGAAAATTAAAGTTAAAGAACACGACCATGGATTTAACTCTTTAAAACCTATTAAACCTGTTTCTGTGCAACTCATATGTTCATAGTTGCATTTTGTTCTTGAATATCCAAATACTTAATGCATATGTTCACTGTTAGGCTCCCTCATTTTCTCAAATTTATGTTTATTTATTTTGTATTATGATTATAAATACTACCGTGTGTACTTTTATATGTAATTATGCATAATTTTCTTATTCTTATTTCATTGAAGTGTGGTTGGCTATGTGTACAAGCTTGTTAATATCATTATTATTATCAATTTACTTACTTACTTTATTTATACAATTCTTTTTTTTTCTTTCTTTTTATTCCTTTCAGTGAGCATTATTGATACCTTTTTCTTGTCAAAAAAAAAAGAGAGAGAGAACAGTGTACTTTGTTCCAGTGATGTCTTGTGTAATATCCTTTGAGACTGTTCTGAATAAAAATTTGAATAAAAAAAAAAACCTATTAAACCTATTAAAACATATGCAGCTTGGATGGCTGTAACTCTTTCACTTGGAAAAAATCCAACGGTTTCTCAAACCTGAGACCGGATGGAGCTACATGCATTGGACTGTTCATCAATATGACAGTTTGATGAATATTAAGTTTTTGCATCAATATCAATACATTTATGTATTTGTTTAGTCCAAATAAATCTTCATACGCTGTAAAAAGTGAGACTAAAGTGAATTAATACTGAGTCATTGAATGGAAGCGAAATTAACTTAATGAAACAGGACAAAGGTAGTTTTAAGAAATATTACATTGGACACATACATAACATATTTCACTTATTTGTTAATTACATTTGAAACCATTTCAGAAAGCAGGGAGTTGTTTTTTTTTTTACGATAATTGAAATAAAATGAATCAATGCAATGTTAGTTTTGTTTAAATTGTTATCTTTGAAAAATCTCCCATTAAACTTGAAGGATTTACTGATGTTTATAAACTATATGGACGTAAATATCGGGATGCATCATGGCTAAAGCTCTTAAGATGTCCTGTTCATGTTGATTTGAGAAATATCCTGTAGATCCATTCAATATATCATTGTTTTTCCACATGCTTTGGCTTATTCTTTCTTCATTTTGATATTTTTTTTTATCAGTTGTTTTTTTTTTTGCATTTGTTGTTGATCAAATTCATTTTTTATTTTCTTTATCAATTTTCATTCGTTTTCTTGATTAATTTGTTCGTTTTTTGAGTCATTTCCAAAGTTTAGTTTTACCAAACGTTACGTAATCCAACATGGCCGCCACCCTGCGACGGTCACAATATGGAAATTGGATGAGGACATTTAATCCCATCATAAACTTTGGGTCATTTACAGTTTGCCTTTATCGCTAATAACTTCTGAGCTACAGCCTTTTGAATTCTTCATATCAAAATGTAATTTTTTTTTAAACTCTGGTGCCTAAAGGCTTAATAATAGTTTCTGTGTGTTATGGACAAAAGTATTCAGAATGTTGAATTCAGGTGTCTCTTGAATTCTTCTCTCATTAAACTTTAAGGGAATATTGATGTTTCTAAACTATATGGACAAAAATATTGGGACACACTGATTTGAGATATAAACATCAATATTTCCTTAAAGTTTAATGGGAGATTTTTCTTCCTAAGTGAGATGTGAACAAGGTAGATGGTTCGTTGTGGTAGAAAATTATTATTTACTGTCAGAGCATGAAAAATATTTTAGAAATTTAGAGGCAGAACATTTAAAATCACAGCCATGGGGGGAAGAAAAAAAAAATCGATGTTGAGAGAAACGAAGCACAAATCGTCTCTGAGGCATTTTGGAAGCAAAGATAACAATTTAAACCAAACTAACCAATGCAATGTAATATTTATCACAATATTAAAGTATATTATGACGTTTGTTATCTTTTCTCCTCGGCTTTTGAAACCATGTGAGATGTTTGAATGTATTATTTTTACTCTATTGTTTCATTTGGTATTGGTTTGTTCTTATTTTTTCTTGCATTTAATTGTACAGCTTTTTTCAAATCTATTATTGTATTTTATTCTTTTATTTAGGTTGGATTTATTCTTCTGTGCAGCACTTTGTTTGTCTACTGTGGTTCTTTTAAAGCGCTTCACAAACTGAATTATTATTTTGTATCCCAGGCCCCTGTTAGAAAAGAAACACCTGAATTCAATGTGTCCCGATATTTTTTTTTCCAGATCGTGTTCATTCGCTGCGTAGACTCATCCTGCATCGTGTCGACGGTTAATGAAGCCACGTCTATCTGATCCCCCGACACACGTTATGATGTCCAGCCACAGTACTTCCATAGCGCCGCTGACAATGGGGCTATTTTCAGCTACCACGCATTTTTCATCTTCAAATAACGCAACTGGTATGTACGAGCTTCCACCAGCCTCTTTAAAGTACAAAACTTAAAAGCATTTTAGAGTCAGCAATGTGAAGGTGATGCAGTTCCGACAAAAGCAAATATGTAATCTACAGTTTAATATCTGCCGCTATCGCACATGAGCACTTACAATTATTTGCCGACCTTTTGTTCACATGTTCCATTACACAACCATTTACGCAACTGCTCTGAAGACATCGAAAAAGAAGAGCTTACAGATGTAATGGCTGAATTAAAGTGCATTTCCCATTTATCCTCAGCTCTCCGGCCTATTTAGGTCTCCCGGTCTCATCATTTCCTGAATAGCATCCTCAGTGGCCAACGCCAGTCTGAATGATAACAATGACAAATGTGCTTACTTTCATTCTGCCGTCGCCTCCAAATCCATAGTAATTTTCTCTTAAAAAAAAAAAAAAGGATGTCCACATTAGCTAAGTGAGTGATTTATGAACTCGTCGACACAGCTTTAAATACAGAAAGCACAAAGGAAGAGTTAGACAAACCCCATTGTATCGCCTATTGGCCTTAAGTTATGAGTTTAGTTTTCAACACAATCCTACACTGGATGAAAAAAAAACAAAAAAAAAAACGAGAGACGCATTAAGGGTAAACATATATCAGTGTTTACCGGAACAAGTGTTTTTCAATGAACTATGTGTGAGATGTAATATTGTGTCTGTAATGGTTCAATAGCCGACTCCATTTCTAAGCTAACGGTAGGGGTGGGCGACGGCAAAAGTATCATAACACGATTTTTACCCCACCCCCCAAAGAGGAGGCAAGGGGTACTGATACTGACTTTAGTTCAGTTTGTTTGTTTGTTTATTTGTTAACACTAGCAGTAAAACTATTGGTTGAATTCGTACCAAACTGAGTTTATAGATCGCCAGTGACCCAGAATAGACGTGATTACATTTTGGGAAACTTAGGTCAAAGTTCGAATTTTTTATGAAGTTTTTCAATCATATCTTACGAAGGGCGAAATTTCAAATGTCTATAAAAACATCAAATTTGTTTCAATTCACTTCAAACTTAGCACGTATATATAAAGAGGCAACTGATATGCTGACATCAGCGCGCGCATAGACATGATGACATCAGCTGGATCGATGCCGAAATAAGCTACAATACGAGCGAGGGGCGGGGCTTGTTGTGCCCGGAACCACTCGTTTACAAATAAAATCACAATCTTCAATTTTATCGCGATTCTTTACATTGACCTTTAAGACACATTTTCATTTCTTTTGCCACGTAAAAAGTCACTGCTTCCATTACTTCTTTCCACCCTTTGCTACTCGTCTCACAGAGTGCCTTGACTAAATGCTTGCGTTAAAGTTGTTTGCCGTTGTTTAATGCTAGCTGTGGCCTCTGGCTGCGATTTGGCTGGTCTTCTAACAGTTTGGCTCATACTGTTTGGGATGACGATTGAACAGGTTCCCAGTGTTGCCATCCAAATGCGATGATTTGTTTATTTAGTATTGCGAGCTGACACGAGAAGTCATTCCATAAACGTGGCGGCTAATATAAATATGGTGTTGATTTACAGATATATTCATTATTATTATATATTACCCCTCTATCCCGTAATAAATTAAAAAATGATGTTTCCTGGTGTGTCCACACATACTGTGCCATGTTTCTTTTAAAACTCTCCTCCTTCGCTTGTTGTAACGTTCGTCATCATCGTTCACTCTAGTTGCGGAAAAAAGTCTTTCCATTGCAGTTTTGCGTGATACAGCAATTGTGCTACACCCGAAAAACCACTTCTTGCCAGCGCAAAAACTTTTAATAGTAGAAAAAAAACATATTCATTGTTCCATATACAATGCGACTGAAAGGGGTTTAGGCTGAAGTACAGACTTATTTTGCCGAACCCTACTTACATTTAATATAATGTTTCCACAAGAAAACAAACAAACTAAATTTCAATATAATCACTGCTAAATACACAACAGAAGAGAATACATATTTAATTTTAATTCAGGTAAATCATGTCCTTATCTCAACTTCCAATACTGATCCTAGTCTTTTGAACAAGTAATTTCTTTAGTTAATCCTGAGCTCTAGGCTATATTTTTGAATACTATATAATTTGTTCATCTTTTTAAGAGTTGTAATTGTTTTAGACTGTTTTAATGCATCTTCCAGGCCATTCCACAGATTAACCCCTCTAACAGAAACACATCTACTTTTTTTATTTGTTCTTGCCTTAGCTTTTTTAAAAAGTGATAGTAATCCAAAAAATGAGAGTTTTGGTGAAACTGTTGTTTTTCCATTTGGTAAATTTTGATGCGCAAGTCATATTTGCACAATTTGAGGGTCAATGGAAAAGCGACTACTGACAGTTCCAGTGAGTCAACAATCTGAGGTCCAATGTGGTCTCCAGGGTCTGTAAGGTCCATGTCTGCAAGAACAGTGAGTGGACCTGCTTTGTTCGGTACCAGGAAGTAATGAATGAATGAATATTTTTATTTCAGTTATATACAAAGACACATAAGTATAAAGAGCATACAATTAGCACAACTAGTAACTGAAAAAGGAAGAAGCTGAAGCCTGAGGCTTATTTCTGCTTCTCCTACTCACATCTTTTGAATTACCTGAAGTTGCAGCAAAAAAAAAAAATCTAAATAAATAAACAAATCAAACATTAACACAAATTAATCTACCTTCATTTGCTAAAGTCACTTTGAAATCCTTGTGCTTTCATAGCCCTTGATAATTTGACAAATTAAAGCTTTTTTAAAACTCGACAAAGAGCTACACAATTTCAATTCATCCTTCAGTTGGTTCCATAGTTTGACCCCAACAGCAGAAACACAGTGATATTTAACATTTGCTCTGACTTTACATGTTTCAAACTCAAACAACCCTCTTAGATTATAATGCCCTTCTCTTAACTTAAAATTTATTTGGATACAAACAGGAAGACTTTTGTTCTTAGCACAAACATAATTTCCATTGTTTTTAAATATACAATATCGGGAAATTTTAATAAACCAGATCCTGCAAAAAGTGGATTACTTGACTGAAGATAACCAGCTTTATTTTGTACTCTAAAAGCTTTTTAATGGTACTAGTGTAAGGAATGATGTTAAAGGGATCATGTGGATGTGGACAGGGGTCTGGATCTGCATGCATGTTGGTCTAATGTTCTAAAATATTACATGTGTTTCTCTTGAATTTTTTTATATACTTCTTGGATTTTTTTTTGTATTTATTTATTTATTTTTTACATTTATGGGTAAGGAACCAAATATGGTAACTACATTCACCTTGATTTTCTACATAACAATAAAAAAACTTTGAACATTTTCACAACAGTAAAATCAGCTGAATCGATGCCAAAATAAGCTACAATACGTGCGAGGGGTGGGGTTTGATGTGCCTGGAACCACTTGTTTATGTATCTGAAATCAGCCCCAAATGTGAACATTTTTAAATCCAGGTTAAAAACCGTCCTTTTTTCATGTGTTTATCAGTAAACTCTTTTCAATCTTGTCCTTTAAATGCACTTTTTTGATTTTAATGTCTTGCTTTACTCCATTTTAATTTTAATGTTAATTTTAATGCATGGTTTTAATATAATTAATGTATTTATTTTGCTCTGTGAATGTATTTTAAAAACACATTTTATCTCTGATTATTTGAATGTCTTTTACCCTTTTTGTGATTTTTAATGTCTTTTCTTCTGTGATTTTTTTATGCCTTTGTAAAGCACTTTGAATATGAATAGTGCTATAAATAATACAAATAAACTTGCCTATGTTTTATTTTTTTTGCCACATACAGGTAAGGAACCCAATATGGTAACTTCACTGACATTGATTTTCTACATGACAGTAAAAAAAAATTTGAAATATTTCACAAAAGTAACAAATTCTCGTTATGTCGTCCAGTAACATACTATGGTTGAAATTTTGAATTTCCGAGTATTTCTATGAGTGAACTATAAAGGGTTAAGGCCGTTGTTCGCCTTCAACAGAGAGGAAAATATGTGAGGAAGCAACAGAAAAGGCGAACTGTAAAGAAAAATAAGAAACGCTTGGCAATGACGATACCTAGAGGCGCTTATATTTAATGCAGAAGCTACAGTGCAATGTGAAGACGCAGTGAAAATTGAAATAAGAGATTGAACAGACACGTCGTGCATCGAAGGCTGAGCGGGGAAGCTGAAACGCCGCGGAGAGCCATGAGGACGCCGATGCCAGGAAAATGCACTTCTATCCACCACCTGTTCATACAGGGAGGCGACCACTCACAACCATCCCAGCATCAAAGCTTCTGTTTAGTCACAGTCAAAGCAGCTTAAAAGAGCAGCGAGAGCAGCTGCATCCAGGAAATACTGTAAAACAGGTGTAATGCATTTATTCGCTGCCACGGGCTTTGACTTCAACAGTAGCTGAGGCCGAGTTGAAAAAGCAGTGATGCATTCTGGGTACGTCCTGGATCTATACAACACCTTTGCTACTGAACATTAGATGAAAGGACAGATACTCCTGTCATGTCTGTGGATTAAATACGAAGCAACCTGATCTAAAAGAGCAGAAAACGTGTAGCCAAATATTTATCGCCTCCAAAAAGAGTTGCTAAGTGACCGAAAACAGCAAAAAATAGGACCAGTGGCCTTGATTTCACCAGCGTGTTCGATCTAGAATTAATAACAAGTTAAATTTGGGAGGTTGTCCGGTTCTGCCGCTATGTTCGAGTCCTGTGGTCTGGATACAGGAGAGGAACCTCCCAATGGAAGTGGGCGGTACTTTCACTGGAGGAGAACAAATCCAACAAATTCAATCAAAGTCTGAAATATTATTTGAATTCAAATAATAAAGCATTAGGATAAAGTGTTGTTTGTTTAGTTTCTTCTAGTTCAACAAGGTTAGTGATGGGTTCTTTACGACCAGATTTCTGTTTCTATCATGTTTTAGTTTAAATAGTTAGACAGTAGGTTAAGATTGTGAAGATTGTTATGATAGAAACCATCTGTCTGCATAAGATTTAATTATCTTCTGTTCTTCCTTTAGATACGCGTCTACACACACACATTCACACACATAGTATTATCAGACATAGGTGATAAGAAGTAAACTCAGTGTTGGTGTGCGTTTACTTACAGTTGAGGCCCCACATCTGTTTGATCTGGTTCGATAAAGCTAAGACCAACCCATTTGTAAGGGTGAGCCCGCCCATAGGGGAATAAATGTGGAATTCGTGTGACGTTCGGGACTCATCGTGTTGAGTCCTCTGCGCAGAGTCCATCTGATTTGTGATCAGAATAAACTTCGTCAACTTTGAGACCGAGCTGAATCCAGACTCATCCCTGGAGCTGCCGACGAAAGAACACGCTAACAAGTCCGTATATGACTTCTATCAGTGCTAAACAGGAACTATATTGATATTTGTAACCATTTACATGTTATAAACCAAGATATGGACCAATAGAAGGCGTATTTTTAATATTTCAAAAATGTATCAAAAATTAAAAAATGGAAATTTGTCAAAAGCGTGAAGACATTTTGTAGACACTGTCCTAAAGGAAGCTAAATAAAAATGTCTTAAAAGGGTCATATTTTGCTAAACCCACTTTTATTAGACTTTGGTTCATTTATTTGTGTATTTGTAGACCCTAATTGTTCCAAAAGTTTGGTGCTTTTTGCATCAAAAATATGGTTTCTTACAGACGGATCCAACAGGAACCAACAGGAGTGGACCTTAGTACTAAACAGAGTGTTGTTTTGAAGTTTGTGACACCACTGGGCAGACGCCTTATTCTGTTCAACTGGAGGAACAAAAATCCACCGACTCATCAGGTTCTGTTCAAAGACATTATGCAACACTGACATTTGGAGAAAATCTAATTTTCACTAAAAGATTATGTAAAGTTGTTTTTTTTTTCAATTTGGCAGCCCTTTATAGATTACTTTAACATTAAATAAGTAGGCAGACCCCCCCCCCCCCTTTTGTGTGTGTGTGTGTACATGTGAGTGCAGGTGTAGTGTTCTTGTTCTGGCCTCATTTACTGAATACTGTATGACTTTTTTTTATATTGTCATTGTTCTAATTTCAATAAAAAGAGTTTTAAATAATGGTTTATTTAAATTACACACATGGCATTTAAAGGGTTAAAAATATGACAATTATTGAGTATTTGGCATCTTTGTTTATGGCTCAAGTTGATGAAACACAAAAAAAAAAAAAAAAATGTCAAACTGAATTTTTGTCTGTGGTTATGAAGGGCCTCTCTGGGCAGGATACCGGACAGTTTATAGAAATCCTGGCTTTCTCCTGTGTGTTTTCCAGGTTATAATGTTATCACAGGGACAGCGGGTTGACTAGTTTCTTCAGTTTGTTGCCGTCTATTCTATTATGAGCATGTCCTGGATAAGCACTATGCAGTAGGAGGATAGAGGCTGCCAATCTAGCAGTGGGAGGCAGTAAGGTCCAGATCTCATCTGTAAGTACCAGCTGGCTGAAGGAGGGGGGTTCTGCACTACAGATAAGAAATAGTGTGACCTTAATCCCCCAAAATGGAGCTTCCTGTGGCCTCAGGAAGTCCAAAGACACAGATCTGGAGCCAGCATGCCCGTACCCGCCCCCCTCCACCTATCACTGAGGTATCCTGCTACTAAAGCCTGATATCAACAAAAAGGCTGGGGAAAGCTCCAGGTGGAGTTACAATAAGGGATATAATTGCTTATTTCCAAAATAGACCAGTAATGATTTCCAATGTGTCATGAAGCATTGCTTTAATAAGGTACAGAAGCAGAGCTGAGCGGACAGTACGCACTTAGAGAATCCTGTTAACTAACTGACTAATGTTGGGATTCTGTTTACGAATCGGACTCCAGTTCTCTATCCCTCGCGTTCGTTACATTTGTTATTACCTTGACAATAAAAAATGATTTAAGAAAAGCAATGGATCAATCATGCATCAAAACTGCAATATATCCAGAATTCTGCCGCCCGCCCACCTCCTCACTCGCACCTGCACCAGAGACCCCCCCCTCTTGAACAGCTCCACTGGCTCCCTCCATAACCTGCCCCTCCCTATCTCAACAAGCTCCTTCAGCAGCACTGCCCCCCCCGCCGCCTCAGATCAGCCAACACCAACCTCCTCGCTCCCACCGCTAGGACAAAGCATCGGACCCCGGGGGACGGAGCCTTCGCTGCAGCCGCGCCCACCCTATGGAACGCACTCCCAAAAACATCCGGAACTCGGACTCAATACAAAACGTCAAATCCCGACTCAAAACCCACCTGTTCAAACTTGCATTTTCCTCCAGCCCCTTTGTTCTTTTGTTTTGTTTTGTTTGTGAAGCGTCCAAAAAAGTGCTATATAAGTCTGATGTATTATTATTATTTATTAGTAATCATTTAATGAGCATTAATCAGTCTCACACAGATCTGTGGCCTCCCAAGGTTACAGAGAATCAGACCCCCTGGCCAACAGACATCTGACACCCTCAAGAGCCCCGAATTATCTTTTTCCTACTTCTTTATACTCTTCCATGGGGTGTTGCCTTCCTACTAGGGACGCAAATTATCGATTAATTCATTAATCATTAGTCGGTCGACCTCATCGATCGATTAACGATTAAATGACAAGTGTTGAGTTTCCTGAGAACCTGAATTTCTCTTTCAATAGGGTCTGTAAGAATAAAAGCTAAATATTGTTTATATACTTTATTTAAAAAAAAAAAAAAAAGCATGTCGTATTCCTTAATGATTGAGTTATTGAACCATTGGATACAGTCGAGGAAATGACATTTATGGAGAAGAACTTAAGAAATTCTGCAGAAATAAAACAAAAGAAATGGATCTGAAGAGGGGCAGTTTAGAAGAAATGGGCATTTCTGACTTTTTTCTGACACGATGGAGCGAGATTTCAGCCCCCATCCCCCCGCCGCCGCTATTTTCCCGCGTCCACCGGGGTGACCGACATACCTTACATAACGTGGGCCGGATCAGGAGCCTGCAGGAGGTTTTAACTTCTATCTCACTGACCAGATAGTCCAGATGATCGTGGACTAGACCAGCCTCCAGGGAAAACGCTCCGACCCCCGCATATGTGCGCGTATTTGGGCGGGGGTGCAGTTTCGCTCCGCCATGCCCCTAAAGCGATTTTAACTCATCAACGCCACGATCCGGTTCGATGACTATCCCGGCCGCGGCGTCGCAGCACGGACGAGCCGACAGCCTTCGGACAGGTCTGGACAGGTGGACAACTCCAACCCTCCCCCAGTATTCAACCTCAGCGATGAAGCCTAGTTTAGGCAGTGGCGCCCCCCTACTGTCGACACCACAAACACCGCCGTGGAAAAGGGCAATTAACCGATGACTAACCTAATTTAATCGAGCAAATTCTTACCGACAATTCATCAATAACCGATTAATTGTTTACATCCCCACTTCAGCCAATACCTTCACGTATCACCCTTGCTACCCCCACCCCCTGTCCTTGCACCACAGCCCTCATAAACTCTCATCTTCATCCCTAGTCTAACAATGAAATGTCGTACTCTTCCCTTATCCATTCTCATCCCATACCTACATCATATTACATTCAGATTACAAAACACAGAAATCATGGCTATAACATATTGCATTCAAAAAAACGATTGCATTTCTACCTCTTTTTGCATCTCGTCTAATTTAGATGATGTGTTTGACCGTACTTCAATTAACTTATCCCCTCATAATGTCAATGAATTCAGAATAAGAATCAGTTTATTTGCCGTTTGCAGAAAAACTGCATTGGAAACAGGTTGCAAGAGCTTGGTAAAAAGATAAAGACAGTAACAAAGTAAAAAAAAAAAAAAGCAATTGAGTTACCTTTAAAGATTTAATCTGTAAGACTCACGTATGTTCAGGTGTTAATGTTAGGTTGGTGTTGGAGGATGCTTTATGCAGGGAGCTAGCTATTTTGTTTTTTTTTACTTTAGCACTTTTAAGCTAAGATTTGTTTCATCTACATCCATGACAACAGCCTGAAAACTGAAGTACAAATTAGCGTTAGCGATTTCTACAGACAAAATACAAGTCACAAATCAGGTATTGTTTTTATTAGTTTTAGTTACTTCGGTCTGCTAATGCTGCTGATTCATTGGGACAGAATATAATAATAATAATAGTAGTAATAATAATAAAGTTTATTTATATAGCACTTATCACTGAAAGAATTCACAAAGTGGTTTATAATAAAATCAGAGGTAAAATACATAGACAAAAAATAAAAACATAGACAGGCATATAAACATGCACATTTTCTTTCTTTTGGTTTGTTTTTCTATTGTTTTTACTTCACTGATACCAGCTGAGGGTCACAAGTCTTCCATAAAAAAACTTCCACTGCTTAACAACCACTATTGGAGACAAACAGTGGACTTAGTGGGTTAATTTTGTTTGTTTTTATTGGGATTTATGTTGTTTTGTTTCAAAGAAATAAAGAAATCTCCATTATAAATAACTGAACCAGGGCTGGATTAATTGTCCTGTTGATTATTATCTGAATTAATTGATTAGTTGCTGTATCTGTAGTGGTTCTGAAATAAGACATCGGTGTTTTCCTGATGTCTAATGTATTACTGTTGTGGAAGAGGAAATAAACGAGACAATATTCAATTTAAGAATCTGGAATAAAAAAGCAAAATAAAACAATCAAAACAGTTGGAGATGAATGCGGTAGCTGACAGCTTATTGATTAATTGTCGCAGCTTTAAAGTCTTTCATTCCATCGTCGCACAAGCAGATTTAATCACACAATTTAATGAAACAACCTTTAATAAAACACAACAGAGAAACAAAACAATGTATTACCAGAATTATCAATACGACTGATTTATGTGTCTCCTCTGGTTTGTTTTCAGCAAATAAATCTACTTTGTTAAAGTTACAACCGAGCTGCTCAATGAATAAAATCACACCGTCAGCCTGATAATTATGAAATCACAAAAGACTGATTTCATAAAAAAACTAAATGTGCGTGAGTGTGTGATGTAGCCAACGATATAAACACTATGAATCATTAATACCACTTATCACGGTAAATGTCAAATCATTATTTTTCCAGTTTAAAGGTTGTTTTTGAGCGAAAGTAGAACGAACCGGGTGGTTACTAGTGCTTTTAAATGATTCTTTAAGGTCACAACCTGAATAATACGATGAAAAAAATTTAATTATAATGATAAACTGTTTGTTCAACATCAAAATATAAATGACTAAAATTAAGTTGAAGAACAAAAACAACCAAACATTGGAAGATGGTGTTTTAGTTGAGAAGGAAAACATTCCCATGTGGTAACAGACACTAATAATGATGATGTAACACATAACATTAAAATATTATTTTTTTTTTTTTACTGATAGTGTAAAATAACCAGGATCAAGAACATTATTTGACTATTTTATTAACTTTAACCCCCAATCGCATATGTCAAATAACAGTTTAAAGAAGAAAAATGGACATGTATTGGCACTGAATTCTAAAACATGTAAAATTATAGAATTATATTTGTGTTTGTTTACCTTAATAATACATTCTGAATATGATAAAATAACATCACCTAAATATACAAAAGCCCACTGGTGAAATACTAGACAGTGTTGAACATGATGGAACGTATTAAGGTGGGATAGAATGTAGTACAGACATCTAAACTCATAGGTAAAGGAATATATGTACATATAATTACATTAAAACATCATTTAATGGTGTATATAATTATAAATGACAGCAGATTGTAGATTGTATTTACATTGGTTTATATTTAGCACATATATGATAGATTATGATGTATAATTATATACAATAATATAATTACTATTATTTTAAAAATGTTTAATTCTAACTCTCTGTTTATATAAATACCAAATTTCTTATTTTCTTTTATATTTCATTTCTGACTTGCGGTTTCTTTCTACCTGTCTTTTTCTCTGCACTTGTGTGTTGTATGTGACTGCTGTTTACTGTGAAATTTCCCCTTATCTTATCTTATCTTATCTTATCTTATCTTATCTTATCTTGTCTACTATATTAATTGATATATACATATGATATTAATCATCATTTGTGTGTTAGTAATGAGTTGGATTTGAGGTAGGAATGAATAAGTTTAATCACTTTTACTTTAGTTTTCTTTGCTTTGATATAATAAATAACCTTTGAATTTACTCTGAGCTTTTGTGAACATGTATATGAACATTTAAAAATCACACTGATGGATTAAAAAAACAAAACAAAAAACAATGTTGAGCGAAATGAAGTAAAAACCATCTCTGGGGATTTTTTTAAGCAAAGATAATAATTTAAACAAAACTAGCCTAACCAATGTAATGATATTTATCTCAATATAAAACTACATTATGACATTTGTCATTACTGTTTTGTATCCCAGACCCCTGTTAGATGATATGAGATTAGATTAGATTAGATTAGATTAGATTAGATTAGATTAGATTAGATTAGATTAGATTGAACCTTATTGATCCTTTGGGCAGAGCCCACAGGAAACTGAGGTTCCAAAAGTAGCACAAACACAAAATATACACATGAAAAAAGCAACACAATAACTATAAAACACAGTAGTGAAAAACTGCAATTACACATTAGAAAGAACTAATAGAAACAAGTGGCAAAGTAGTAGTAGTAGTAATAATAATAATAATAATAATAATAATAATAATAATAGCTTATTATGTTATAATATGAAAATATATAATATTATAGTATGTCCAATATGTAGTTTCATAATCACAGAATAAAAGTTACAATAAAGTGATAATAGTAATAGTACTCATAACAATGATTTTCAATAGAAGTATGTAGGTAATACTACTACTACTACTACTACTAATAATAATAATAATAATAATAGCAGCTTATTATGTTATTATGTTAAAATATATAATATTATAGTATGTCCAATATGTAGTTTCACAATCACAGAATAAAAGTTACAATAAAGTGATAATAGTAATAGTACTCATAACAATGATTTTCGAGTAATAGAAGTATGCAGGTAATACTACTACTACTAATAATAATAATAATAATAATAATAATAATAATAATAATACTAAGAGGAAGAAGAAGAAGAAATAATAATTATAATAAGAAAGCCCTGAATTCAGCATGTCCCAGTACTTCAGTCCATATAATGTCCATCAGTCCTTGGTTCAGATTACTGTGCGTTAAGTCAAACCAGGCCTGACTGTTGGAAGGACGTGGGATTAGTGTTTCGTTGACCTGAGAGTCCTCCCTGACACCCTGTCCCCTCTAAGAGGTTTTGTGGCGTTAATGGCTGTCAGGTTACTCCACTGTTTACGTCTGACTGACAACAGTTATTACTCACATGGACACATGAGGCCCTGGTCCAGAGGGACGAGGTAAAGTTAGTCTGAGAGTCTCAACACGGGACTGATGGGGCCTTTAGTCTCACAGAAGCTTTAGTTCAGGCTGAAATGACACAAATTCACAAAGTTAAGTGTGAACCTTTACAGTGGATGAAAACGGCCGTGAAAGTGTCCCCTTATAACATCTACTAAAGCCCTAAAGAGTAAAAAATACCAAACTGGGTTTATAGATTGCAAGTGACACAGAATCGATGTGGTTACGTTTTGAGAAAAGTAGGTCAAAGTTCACATTTTTTAGGAATTGGAACAACTTCACTCCAAAGTGAAAGATGTGAAACTCTCCCGGTTGTTGTTTGGTGTTGATAGTTCATGTAAAACCAGAGCTACGATGGCGACGCACAGGCATGTGGATACGACTGTTTGGCTGGTTCATTCATATTTTGGTCATTCTTATGCTGTAGAAAAGCAGTTTGAATACTTCCATGAACAGAGAACTGGATCAGTCATTTGTCCGTCAACTTGTGTATTTTATATATATATAAAACATAATGAGCTGAATCCCTTGTCTGTCAACTTTTGCCAACCAATAGGCACTCTGGAATCACTAAGGCCCGCCCTATTCCAGTTACTGTACTAATAGAATAGAATAGAATAGAATAGAACAGAATAGAGTGTAATGTAATATAATATGACATAATGCAATATAATGTAATATAATACACAATGTAACATAATATGACATAACGTAATGTAATATAATATAATATAATATGATATAATACAATACAATACAATATAAAATAATATAATATAATTCCTTCCTCATTTGTATCTGTCTAATGAATATTCATGCATTTATGAAGTCATTTATTCAGCCTCATTTGAGACATTTGGTGGAAAATAAAACAGATGACATTTACACCCCCAAAAACAGTATAACAAAATGTTCTTTTAGACATGTTTTCAACACTTACCTATTATTTTATTCCTATATTCCACTACTTTGGTGGAGCTCAGACTTTGTTAAACCCATTTCAACACCAAAACATTTCATCCACGTGCGTGAAAGTGTGTTTTCACAAATCTCACTTGGGATTTTCTGCATTTGCGCTGAATTAACCTGTCGTTTAGGACAAAAATAGTCATAAAGTTGAAATGATCCTGGACAGTTTCATATAAAACACTTGAGTATTGTATCATTTGCGCCTTAAATGGGTGAATTTAAGAAAGTATGTAAAAATACCCTTAGAGCTGAGGGGACTACATGACTTATTTGTAGATAATTAAACTTACTTGACAACAATTAAGAACCATTAAATGTGTAATAGGTTGGTAATGGGTAATCTGTTTGTTGTGACAGTAGGAAAAGTGGATTCAATACTTAGTCCATGATCACGATTTCAGTTGGATTAATAATTGCACTAAGCTTCCAGCGCAGACTGAAGGTGATTCTTCATTATCTCTTCATTACTCATCATTAGGCTCTATAGCATCGCACTTAATTCACTGTTTGTGTCTGTTCTGCAGTGTTATGAGCAAATATTGTACCAGTCCAATATTTTTTTTTTCTCTTTCCTTCTTGGATACAGCAAACTGTGAAACACTTTGGTACTTGCAAACAAGTGTGACATATTCACCCGGAGGGACTGCTTACATTAAATATTAGCACTGACAGGTGTAGATTTCTAATGCCAGCAAATCACCTTGGGAACGTTTCTGCAACATCCATGGGAGCCGTGCAGGGCTGCAGCCAGGAAATAAAGGGTGACGCACAAAGAAGTAAGAGCGGGGGGTCAGTGTATCTTTTGGTAATTGGATTTTCTTGTCAGAAACAAAATAAAAACTAATGGTTAATTGATTTTCGTTTTAAAATGCAAGAATTAAAGTTGAATTTCAAGGCGTTTTTGTTTTTCAGCGTCAAAACAGATACACCAATTTTTAAAAAAATGGACTGACTTTGGTTTTCTCTTTCTAATAACAAAAAAGAAAATGGAAATGGAAAAACAGACCAAAAAACAGCAGATTTTTTCATTTTCTGAGACCGAATGTTGTCATTTTTAAGGAAAGAACGCTAATGCCTAGGTCACAAAGATTCTCACGAACGTTGGGTTTGTACGAATCTTAAAGTTCGTATGAAATCTGGACATCGTAGACATGCTCCCTCCACGAATGTCTACGAACTCCAGGGTCTGGGAAACAAAACAATAATGATAAATGTTATGATACAGTTTTATATTGGCATCAATATCATTACGTCGGTTAGCTTTGTTTCAGTTACGATCTTTGCTTCCAAAATGCCTCAGAGATGGTTTTACTTGATTACAAACAATATTTACAACATCGATTTTGTTTTTTTGTTTTTTTTATCCATGACTATGATTTTAAATGTTCTATCTTTAAATTTTTTAAATATGTTTCATGTTCCGACTGTAAATAATAATTTTCTACCACAACTAACCGTCTACTTTCTTCACATCTCACTTAAGAAGAAAAACTCCCATTAAACTTTAAGGAAATATCGATGTTTATAAACTATGTGGACAAAAATATCGGGACACATCATGTCTACAGCTGTAAGATTCATGCTCATGTTCATGCTGATTTGAGACAAAAACGCCAATATTTCCTTAACGTTTAATGGGAGATTTTTCTTCCTGAGTGAGATGGTTTTGTTGTGGTAGAAAATTATTATTAACAGTCAGAACATGAACAACATTTTAAAATCATAGTCGTAGAAATCAAATAAAAAGCATTTCTGAGGCATTTTTGGAAGCAATTTAATTTAAAAAAAAAAAACAAAAAAAAAAACAAAAACAATGAACTGATGTAATGATATTTATCATAATATAAAACTATATTATAACATTTGTCATTACCGTTTTGCATCCCAGACGGACCTGTAATTTGCAAATCTCTGCAGGTATGAAATGATATTGATAAAAACGTACAAATGTCTCCAAAAGCACGTTTTTAAAAAGACATTTAGGAGGCAACTGCTACTGGAATATGCTCGAATATGAACTAACGCTATAATCCTTTTCTTTGCTTATATGTAACATGTTTAAGACCGTTGGTGACTAGACCACTTGGAATTCGTTAGGAGTAGGGCTTAGATTAGTTTTAGGTTAGGGGAAATTAACATTATTATTATTATTATTATTAACATTATTTTAGTTTGTGTGTGTGAGTGGGACTGTGGATCGATGTGCTTATCACGTAAACCTGTACTGCGTGAGATTGTGGATGCTTAAAAAGTGTGTGTGTGTGTGTGTGGGGGGGGGGGGGCCTGTTT
>JAPQRP010000012.1:18284027-18299859 GCA_037367295.1 Apogon hyalosoma | reverse complement strand
AGTCTCTTCAGATTTAGAAAATCCTTATGTGTGTACCCCGTTTTAACGTGTCCCGATACTTCTGTCCATATAGCGAAGGGTTTATTTGTCCTATAAATGTCGATCGGCTCTTATTGGTAATAACCAGTATGAGCCCTGTTCCCTTCTTTACACTGATACAGGAATGAACGGACGGTTAAATGAAGCCGGAGAAAAAGCTGCAGCACTGAATCAAATGAGTAAAAACAGAAAAGCTGGCTCAAGAGATAAGTGGAAACTGGCTTTTGTTCTGCTGAGAAGTCATGAGACCATTACTCTGCTGTATTTCTGCCTCCGACGAAGCTCCTCTTACAACAAATCTTTAAGTCTTTATTCTGTATCATTTGCACACACTTTGCAAAGTGACGTCAAGGACAAAACCTTTAAGCTGGCGGGGGGAAAACAGAGTGCCTTTGCCAAAATAAGAATTTCTGCCTGGAAATTATTCAAAGCACAGTCGTGTATAAAATATCCAAGTTTTTCTCTGCTCCCTGAGTAGAACTGGTTGTTCAGGTCCACTGAGCAGTTCCTTATCACAAAGACTCTGGGAAACTGACTCAGACGAACCGAATAAACTTTCTGCAAAATTCACATGTAAGCAGGTATGACATTCTAATGGCCGTCTTCATTAAGTCAACCGGCAGGGGGTCATGTGTTTGAAATTAATGTGGTATTTTCAACTCCAAACACTTCCAGTCTTCAGTTATTTCTCCACGCCTAATACTCGCTGTGAATGTAATTTATGCACCGTTGTGATCTAATACAAAGCCGTGTTTTATAAGCTGCTGGAATCCGACATCTAACGCTGCACAACATGCACGTGTTGGCGTGGATAAGCGCCGGGAAAAGAGCAACCGAGAGCCGGCGGGATATAAACAGGTATCTGATAGGACCGGGGGTTCGTCATCACAGGGTCAAATAGGCCCCAAGGCTCATCGAGCCATTTCTGAGACGACGGAAGAGCAGCTGAGGGTGGATATTTCAGAATTAAATGAAGGTTTGAGGATATTGAACATGTTACATGCAGCAAGAGACATGTTTTGAACAGATAAGATAAGATAAGACACAACAAGACAAAATCAGGTAGGCTATGCTAAGACAAACATTTGCTAAGACAAGATGACACAAAATATGACAAAATATGAGATGAAAAGTAAGACACAAAAGATGAGACATGACACAAGATAAGACCAGCTAATATAAGAAAAGACAAGACACGATAAGATGAGAAAATATAAGACAAGATCAGGTAGCCTAGGCTAAGTTAAGCTAAACTAAGCTAAGATAAGCTAAGCTAAGATACAAACAAACTGAAACAAAATTGATATTTTTATAGAGATTTGAAATTTCACCCATTATAAGTAAATGGAAGAAAAAAATTGAAAAAAATTCATAAAAAGTTTTGAACTTTCACCTACTGTTCCCAAAATGTAATGAGATCTATTCTGAGTCACTGGCAATCTATAAACCCAATTTGGAATGAATTCAACCAACATTTTTGCTGCTAGAGTGTTAACAAACAAACCAGACCAAAAACAGTACCCCTTGCCTCTCCTTCGGGGGGGGCGGGGTAATAAATAAGTACAGAAAATATATGTAAAACACCAAAGTCTGAACAGTATTTACAATAAGCTGGCCCCCATACGCTCTGTTACTGTCAAATGACACCAGATCAGCCTCCAGATCCTGCCTTATAGTTACTTACAGCCTCTTTTGGGTACAATACATCTGCTGAAATTACAAAACTGAAAGCAATGAATATAGAACATCCTATACAGTGGTAACTAGAGAAAGTGTAAAAGTAAAAACAGCCGCAGAAGACTGCAAAAGAAGATGAACGCCGTCTCTTTTCCCTGCAATATGAAGGGGTTAGTCTTCCCCAGTTGAGTTTTATCCAACACTCTGCGCTATTATCGTCATTTCCCACTAAGCAGAAGCTCCCCAGATACTCCCCGGAGATCAGCATTGAGCTGTACTTGTGCCTTTGCCACGTTACCATGGAAACGTTCCCATGGCATAGCCCATTACAGAAACCGACACATACACATCACTTTGGAAAAGCTTTCGGCTAAAAAAACAACTGCTTAAACTTTAAACCCCAGTCTTCCATTACCTGTACGAGGATGTGTCAGGAGGCTGGTTTTTTGGTTTCCTGTGCATCATTAACACCGTCTAGATTTATGAACAGATTTATTTTCAGGGTTCACACTCTTTTCTAGGATCTTTTTCCAGGACTTTTTCAGAGATGATGCAGCTGGTATGACAGACAGGGATCACACTAATACACCCCTGACTGAGAATTAAAAGGACTGTAACCAATCCATGAAACCACCTCTGACATACGAAGAAAGGAGGAGAAACTAAACATTAGATTAGATTAGGTTAATTTTAATTAGATTAAATTAGATTAATTTACATTAGATTAGATTAGGTTAATTTACATTAGATTAGATTAGATTAGATTAGATTAAGGTTCCACAAACACTGAATACACACACAAGAAATACCACAAGAAAAAAAGCAACACAATAACTATAAAAAAGTCGTGAAAAATTGCAATTGTACATTGGAAAGAAGTAGTCGAAACACGTAACAAAGTAATAATAGTTCTATAATTATATACACATTTTTTTTCTATTTTCTTATTTTCTATCTGTTTTAAGAGTATTATTGTTATTTTTTAGACCACACCGTCCTTGTACTTTTTATAAATCTCCTGTATGTAAGTGTATGCAAGTAAAATATATCTTTATTATTAATTTATCACCTGAATCCCTTTTTTCTTATGAATTAACCATTGCTGCATGAGCACTGATAACACACAAACACTATCCTACCAGGAGAAGAAGAGAAATAATTTTCCAGAAAAACAAAACTTTCTCCTCATTTTTTCCATGAGGTGAAAATTGTTCTGCTTTATTCCAGGTTTTCCACAACACATTTACAGAGAAATCAACACATCCATGTGATCCCTTTGAACATCATTCCTTACATTAGTACCATTACTTCTTGGTACCTAACATAGCAGGTACACTACCCCCTTTTACACAGCACTTCTGTTCCGGGAATATTTCACCTTTATTCCGTAACGACATCTGCGTAAACAAAATGGCGGGATCATTTGGTCGCACCTCTGTAACGCCTCTGGAGGTAGGAACAGGCGGAATGATGATTCCGGAACGCTATGTAAAAGGAACACCTCTCGTTCGGCGAACAAGGTGTCATTTTGATTTGAAAATGAGCGTGGGCCGCGTACAGTAAACAAACATATCAACGCGATCAGAAAGATGTCGAACTGGGGAGACGCCGAGATCTGCGAGCTGTTGTCACTTTGGGCGGAGGACTCTATCCATGCTAACATTTGTAGATCGTCAGATGAGAACCCCTCACCTGTGTCATCTGACTAGACGGACCCCCTCATGTGCCCCCGCCCTACTGCATCCTTACAGACTGGAACTACATCTGCAAATGGACGTCCGTCAGTCCTGGTTTCATCTACAGTCTGTCCGTCCATGGGAGTGGATCTCTCTTTCACTGTGGTTCTCCCCGAGGTTTCTCTTTTTCCACTGGGTTTTTGGAGTTTTTCCTTTTGCCGAGAAGGAGGGTCTAATGACGGGACATTAATCCATTTCCTTCATCTAATGTTTATTTGACTGTTGTTTGTTTTCATATCCAACTAATTCTGTAAAGCCCCGCGAGGCAACCTTGTCGTGAAATAGGGCTCTACAAATAAAACCGAATTGAATTTGTAGAACGGTGAAAGAAGGGTCGACTCTGGAGAGGCTAGCAACGCCGCTATGCTCGGGGTATTTCCGACGCGCAGGTTAAACGTCATACTATGTCGCCGCCCCTTTGATTCCGGAACGCAGGTCCGCTGTGTAAACGTCCAGCCTGTCTCACCTCTGTTACTCCTTTTTTTCTTGGCTGTGGGAAAAAAAGGTGGGATCGACATCACACCTTTTTTTTTCCCGGAATCTCCGTGTAAAAGTGGCTACTCGCTGTTCACGCAGAGGTGGACCTCGTAGACCACTTCGGACCTGAGGTTGTTGATTCACTGTCCTCACTGGAACTGTTGCGGTCACTTTCTTATGCATGTGGGAATGACCAAAAATAATCACTTGCCCGATAAAGGGTTAAGCCTGTTTTAGGGTAAGCCTGCATCACGTAATAAATGCTCTGCTGTAATTATCCGTCCTGCATGTAAAACACCGACTCATTTAATCAAGCATAAGTGAAAGTGAAAATAACAAACAGCCCTCTGGCTTCGGCATGTGTGTCCTCCATCACCTAAATGAGGACTTTGATGAGGTTAAGTGCAACATTCGGCCCGGTCCGATTGTTCCACGTACTGGATTCTGCTGTTGGGACCCATTAGTCTGAAGGCCTGCTCGCCCTTGATTAAGTCACGTTTTATTACGCCGTCTCTGCACCAGCGTAATGAGTCCGGTGTTAAGGATGATAAGGCTCGGATAAAAGGATTCAACACGGCTGTTACGACTTCCTACAAACACACAATAAACAGAGTCAACTCATTTTTGACTCAACCAGAAGTACAGCATGTTTTGCTCCGACAGCTTTTTTCTTGGGAAAGGAGGAAACTCTGCAGCTCTACCCGATTTACTGCAAACTTCACAACTTTTAAAAAGCTGCCAAATCCTGGTTAAATCCACATCAAACCTGCACTCACTTCTGGGTTTTCACTGCAGTGGCTTCAAATGTGCACCTTTTGCAACCTTCAACCCCAGTGTTGTATAAAGTACTGGAAAGTCACATTAGTACAGGTACCCGCGCAAAACATGACTTTGGTAGAAGTTCAACCAACTGAAAAGCTACTCAAGTTAAAGTCTTTAAGAATCTAGCATTTACTGTGCTTAAGTATATCAAGTAATCTACAATTAAATGTACTCAAGTAAGGAAAGGAAAAGTTCAAGTAAATGTAAATAACAACCAAAGACAGTCAGAATTTGGAATTTTATAAAGTTTATCCAGGATTTTAAAACATGGTACCACTGATTATACTATTATCCTTGATATTTTGCATTTGTTTCAGTGAAATCAGGTATTTTCCTATAATTAATTTACCGATCATGTAGATGTTCATAAAAACTCTGATTAAAATTGAGTGCTTTTTTTTTTTATCAGAAAGAGAAAACTGAATAAAAAGTGACTTTTTCAGCAAATATATCAATAACTGTCATGACAAAAAGAGTTTTTAAAGGGACAACACTAATGGGGATTTCTTATTTTCTTATTGTCTTATTTCTTATTTCATGGATTCAGGAGGTTCTCAGTGACATCCCCGACGACGTCCTTCAGAGGGTTGTTCATTCCGTCCCTGGCCATTAGAGGAAACTGGTCGACGCCAAAGGTGTTTACGCTGAAATATGAAGATTTACTCTCATTTTCCCATGTAACCAGGAACAAGTATCATTTGTTTCAATAAATTTGTAATAGGAATATGGATTTTATTACCAGTTTTTAAAGCCTAGTTAATTCTGTAAGTCAGTCGTCTTGCAAAACGCTGATATAAATGCGAGTTGTCCGGAAAGGTCACTTGAAAATGACAATTGAGCTGTACTGCGGTAAAGCTCGTACCGAACCGCGAGGGGCGTACCATTCAGTGCGATGCTACGAGGTGTACCGTTGCACCCCTAGTGTAGCTTGTTTTGCTCTAAATATTGCTTAAAATTTGTTGTAATATCTAAGTGGCGTAGCTCAATTCTTGGAACAAGTCCAATAATCTTAAAAAGATTAAGTCTCAATGAGTAAATAAATCTAAGAAACATCTATCTATCGCTCTCTCATATACACACACACACCATAGGTTAAAAGAAATCATACTAAGAAGACTCAAAACAAGTATATTCTGCTTAAAATAAGACTTTTGGCATTCTATAATCCTTAAATAATATTTCCTTATTTTAAGAAAACTTGATAAGTGCAGTTTTCTTACTGCACTAGCAGGTAATTTTACTTGAAAATAAGACATTTTAACCCAATACCCAATTTCTCATTTCTGTACAGGTCTTTTTTGCAGTGAATATACAAGGGACAGTTGAAAAAGTTCTCAGACAAATCTAATAGAAAGTTTATTCATCAAAATAACAAAATCATTTTTCTACATCAGCTCCATAAGCGTCTAAACACTTTTGCAATCTATGTTCCCATTGGTAGATTCTTTCTTTGTGCACCGTGCATTATGAAATTCTACCATTCTCCCTGGTATCTTTACTTTTTTTTTTTTCCTGAATTGGGTTAAAATACTAAGATGCTCTAGCAAAAAGTGCAAAGTAAAGGCATAAAAGGTACTAAAAAATATCTTTACAGCAACAGAAAAATGCCTCATGCAGATTCCTGGAGCTTAAAGTGGACTAACTAAACATTTCTGGTGGTGACAAACTCTGAAACGGAATTAAATCACCTCAGTAGCCTTGG
Organism: Apogon hyalosoma; assembly: GCA_037367295.1. NCBI lineage: Eukaryota > Metazoa > Chordata > Actinopteri > Kurtiformes > Apogonidae > Apogon > Apogon hyalosoma. The sequence goes on along the minus strand of JAPQRP010000012.1, from coordinate 18,293,406 downwards.
AACATTAATGCGACAAGCAACCCATGCTGCCACATTCTCTGTATAATACTATACTTATCATTTTCAGATGAATGCGCGTCTGTGAAAAGGAGAGAGATGAGTGTGGAAGAAGCGAAATGTCAAAGGAAATATGCCTCTGAAAATAGTGTTTTTGTAACGTAGTCATTTACTGTATTCTCGCAATAAATCAAATACGTCAGGTAGTAGACTTGATTTGGTGTCAAATGTTTCTAAATGGCTTGATATGAAGCCAGATACTGGACCAAATGAGTATGCTGGATTTTACCACTGAGCGTCACACCTTCAATAAGTAAAAGAGAAGAAATGAGCCTACCAAAGCCCATGGGTGGGTCTGAAAAGTCCCAAAAAATTACCTTCTAATTACTAAATGGGTCATTTTCATCATCCTATTTACATCATGAGGACAAGAAATGATGTAAAAGGGGGAATTTGTTAAGACTCTGCAGTGCCGTGAGAATTAGAATATGCTCACAATAGGTGCATATGTGGTGAAACGACAATGTTCTGAAGACCAGCTACAACAATGGTCCCCTGGTGGATTATTATTGTTTTATTTAATGCAGGATATAAACATGGACAAGACTATATAAAATGTGAGTTCATTGCAAAGGTATGAACAGAGGTAAGTCTAAATACAGCCTATAGCAACATCAGTCAGTCACATGTGTTTATTTATTTCAATATGAATCCACGATTAGCAAAATATCAAAACAGTAAACAAAAAAAAGGAAAAGGAAAGGAAAGAGTAAAGCTACACTGCAAAAATCCAAATCTTACCAAGAGAACTTTTCTCATTTCTAGTCCAAATATCTCATCACTCAATATAAGACAGACAATAGGACAATAAGACTTATTTTTAGACAATAGATCTGGAAAATCTTATTCTAGAAATCTTACCAAGATAATTTTTACTTCTTCCATCGGTAGATTTTTTTGCTATAGAGAAAAAATATCTAGAGAAATATAGAGAAAAAAAATTACTTTGGGACTGCCACAAAAGTAGCACTGGGTCTTTATGGGTTAAGTCGGATCTGACCGGAAAAACTGGAAATTGACCGAACTCTACCGATTAGTTCAATGTACAGTCGCAGAAAAAATTGATTAGACCATCAAAAGTCATCAAGAACAACGGTTATGCAATCAAGTACTAACTCCTGTGTGGATCATGCGACTAAAACAGACCAAAAAGAAAACATGGAATGAATAAAAGCACTGTTTTTGTCAGTACAATAACATAGATATTGATGGAAGAATTTAAAGGTGGGTTGCAAGATATTTTCCTGGAACATTTTTTACAATATTGCTTAAAATTTCCTTCACACCCCGATTACAACCAATTAATTAAATGCTGTAACACAAAAATGTTTAAATTTTGTCACCTGTGGAACAGACAGGAGTGGAAAAACACCATCCAATCATTTTAAGCGCCCAGTCGAAATGACTGACAACAAATCCTCATATCAAACTCAACTGCCGCAGTCGGAGCCGGATTCGGGGCCGGAGCTGGGGATGTCCAAAGAAAGGGGTTTAGACTTTTGAATTGTGTATTTTCAAAATGTAGCTTGCTCGAACCATATTTTTGAGAATCCTACCCCACCTTTAAGTGATTTTGATTATTATCAAGAAAACCATAGAAAATGGATAGATATCAGCTCTGAAATGAAACTACTATGAGCTATTTTTGTTGGTATCATTATATTTATCCAAACAAATGGACCTTTAGTTGGACCAGGCGTTAAAATGAACAAGAAATTGAAGAAAACAAGGGGTGGTCCGATCATTTTTTCCGCGACTGTATGCCCCGACAAAGTATTCTAACAAAGTACTTCCAAAGTTACTTCCTGCTTTGAAAACAAATAAAGTCTTTTGGTGAAGGTTGAGTCTAATCTTCAGTGGCAGGATGTTGTTTGTTTACCTCCAGGAAACAGACAAAACCAAGATACCCCCCCCCGCGACCGCAAACACCAGACCTGCTCCAATCAGACGTGTACTACATCACCGTCGGCGTGTCTTAAGCCGCCGCCATCAGTCACATGCACAACGCTGATTGCTCCTTTATGACAGACCATTAATTCTGTGACGAATGAGTCACCTCAGACCAGGTTGAGGTTAGGTTATCAATATTATAATGGGCAGACCTTTACCGTGAATATACACCATGACTCTTGATGGATCTCCTGCTTGTTGAATGTTGATTTTTTAAGTGACTCATCACTTCTGTATGACCTTTAATTGCGCAAAGTGATAATTAATTCATCTTTGCAGGAAAAAGCTCAATTGTGTGGTCCTAAAGGGGTTCCTGATTAGTTTGGGTTGGACCAGATGAAAGTAAATTGCTGGGGAATGTTGATTAATGTTAGTGTCGTTCCAAACTCACCTTGATTAATTCCGCAGAAATCATTATAAGTGTGTTGAACTATTTAGCCTCTGACAAACAAATAGTTCATTTCCTAAGCTCGTAACACGCAAACAGTACGTTTGACATTTGGGCTCATCAACGCTGCAGTGGATGTCTGCGCTCTCATTTGTAATAAATATATACACCGGCGTCGTTTTCCACTGAATTATTTGCAGAAGACATCGGGGAAATGAGTGGAAATGTTGGTGTGTGCTGTTTGCAAACTTACAGCTTCAGGCAGGCTGTGCAGGCGACGCTCCAGAACTTTAGGTACTGGTGCACGGTACGAAGACCTGCCCCCACCTGGCCTCCTCCCAGCATGCCCGGCAACACCTGCTCCTGCTGAGGTACGTATCAGGAGTGACATTTTAACATCTGTCCGTACGACGCTCGACGCTAACACATATGTGATGCTTTGCTTTCGGAGGCATGACTTGAGAGAGTCATTAATTAAACAAAGAAAAATAGCCGTCATTAGCCAAAGAAGGAAAACAGTGACAACGAAGGTCGCAGTGATTATGCAAATGCACCACACAGAATCACAGCTCCTCCTGTTTACTTATTTAACTTATTAACTGATTAGCTGAAACACCTCCAAACCACTGAGTCACAGAAGGTTTTAGTTTGGGTACAATCAACACCAAGTAGGTTGTAGTTTTTTTCTGGTTTTCAATGAGATTTAAAATGAACCAGTTAACCAATGCAAACAGGGGAGAAACCAATCACAAATATACTGTATACAAACAAGGCAGGTATAAAATGATAAATGCAAATAAGGTGCCAGTGTTTTAGTTTATGTACAGATAAGGGAGAACATCCGACACGATAAACCTACAACAACAAGAGCAGAAGGTTTTAAAGTTTGTCATAAACCTCAGAGCTCCGTGGTAAACATTGAGGGGATGCATGTGTATCACTTCACTATATTATAGCATAGACATCAAAACTGCTGCAACTCTCTTCAAGACTTTATTCCGAAACAAAATCCCACTTTGAGTTTCAGTTTGTTTTATCAGTTGTTGAAGATGGGCCTTGAAAATGAAAGAGAGTCACCAAGTTAACTACTCCGATATCTGTACTGAGACTCGATCTTATTAATTTACAGATGGAAATTAGCTTCTTTGCTAAATGTGGTGCAAGCATCTTGTTCTCTGTAACTAATGCCAATACACGCTGTCCTGTAACGAACTAACTAAATAAATAAAATAAATAAATCTGAGAACTGTGAAGTGTTGACTGAAGGTAGGTCTGGAGAGTTAGACTTAAGCTTTATTTTATCAGCGTTTCAAATTTGTTTTAATTCTACCAGTATTTGTTTCGACTGTAGAAAAAGCAAGCTGCAGTGGGGAAAGCACCAGGGTGGGTAAGGATGTTGAGCTATAGGTTAGAATATCTTCAGCAAAGTAGTAAAAAAGTGCAATAGAAATGTTTTGATCAATATTATCTACGTAGCGAATGAACAGAAGTGGTCCCAGGACTGATCCTTGAGGTACCCCTTTGGTTAAAGTGAGTGAACCAGGTGTAAAACCTTCTTTCTGTACACATTTATTTCTGCTTTTAGGGGTAAATACAAAACCACTTGACAGTATGTTCATAGAACCTGATGCTAACAAGTCTATAGATTCAAAATGTATGATTTAATACTTCTGATAAGCCAATAGAAAGGGCTGTTCCTACAGGCTTCTACGAGTTAGCTTTAAGTCTTTTTTAAGACCTTTTCAAGACTACATAAAAAAGAATTTAATGCCCATTTCACGGCCATACTGGCAAAAATTCATGACTCCTAGAATTTAGGAAAATGTATTTATTTACTCCAACGCTTTGATTCCTACTGTTTCGAGTCATTTCTCACCAGGGGCTGCAAAGTTGACTGGTTTCTACTTTCAGTATAAATTGTCGGGTGGAACTGAGTAGACTAATGTTACTCATGACGTGACACATTGAAACACAATACAGCGATAACTTCAGACCTACCATATCAAATTTAATACCTTTTGAAGTTTGTTTTCAGGTGTTAAGTGCAGATTTGTAAATTCAAGACTTTTTAAGACCACTGTATGAAACTTCCCCAGGTCCACAGACTCTTACATCAGAGGACATTTATTTCTAAACCTCATCTTGGGTTGCTGCCATTTTGTCTCCATGCGTAAAAATTTTGGGGGAATTAAAGTCTATTAGCTGATTTTAAGCCATAACTCTGTTTTGTTTTCGTGTAGTTTTCCATTTTCTTTCTGGTTTTCCTTTCCGTTGAATAATTGAATTCCGGTCCACAGTGGTTACAAACTATTCTCGAGAAATAACCAATGTATGTAACAGTTGGAAAGCATCAAATAGACAGTGTCTGGTTAATTGACTGTCAGGAAATGCGGCTGAAATTAGCACAGCATTCATTCTGTATGAAGTGATGAAGAGGAGGAGGGTATTTGAGGTGGGGGTGTGTGAGGAGGGGGCTTTTGTGTCGCTAGGTTTGTCGATCATATGACTCATTCCTATTGTACAACACTAAGCATCGAAAACAAATACGTCTACATATGTATGCTTTTCTGTTTTGTTGCATTAAAGTTACGAGCTATTGATGAGAGGTGAATTTCCAAATAAATACATAAAATGGAATGATTCAAGGAGTGAATTAAAAGAAAAAATGGAGTTTAGAGTAATACTAAGTCTTGTAGTTACACTATACTTTAACTGTAGAGAGCTCCATACTGCGGTAAGTAGTTAAAACACACGACAAGGCCATTAAACCAAGGCATGGAGCGTAAAATCCTGCTGCGACGACAGACAGAAACTCACCAAGCAATATACTCCTCTCTTGACATTCCTTTTGACAATTACTTATGTAATACAATTGCTTGCCAGCTGGTGGTGGGAAGCAATTTGACAGTTTTATCACAACTTTGACAAAAGTAATTTACTTGGCTCAGTCCTTTTGTGCTTCTGTGGGAAATAAATCATCCAAATAAAAATAAATAAATGGCACCCCACTAGGATTTGACAGTTCAATGTCTTCCAACCTCGGCACAAATGGTGTAGTCTTCACCTAGTATCATAAAAGTGGGAGTTCTCAGGGCTGGATGCAGTGATCCATCATGTGTCTGGGGGACACTTCGGTGGTCCATTGCTGTTCATAGGACAGCTGGGACTATAAGCATACAGCTGTTTAAAGCCTCGTTTCACAGCAAGTGTGATTAGCTGAAGGAAACTGGATACAGAATGGATTCACAGTTTATATTACACATTTCGTTTAGTAAAAAAAAAAAAACAACAACTATATATTTAGTGTTCCAAAGGGTGAGAATCCACATGTGTGAAGGCATATTGTTAACGAGACAAAACTAGCCGATGGAAGCGATGGCTGGGGGTATATCCCCGAATGCCCCCAATCCTTAACCAGACAGCTATGATGTCATGACGTGAGGCATCCCCAGGTCCCGACCTTTCATTTGCACTTGATTTGAAGTCAATCAGACAAATAGTTTCAGAGATATGAACAAAAGAGTGTTTAGTGATTTTAAACTTTTGAGCAGCCCCTTGTGGCCAATCTAGAAATGGTAAATCGTCCAAAATTGAGTCAGTTCTTCCTCTCTATGGTACTGATTAATATGGAAAATTTGGAATTTCTAAAATCAATATTTTTCAAGTTATCACGTTAACACGTAGGATATTCGGTGGAGCCGGCGGCGGCGGTCGGACCAAAAACATAGTATCCCCAACACTGCATTCGGGGATATAATAATAATATGTATCCGGGTGAGCATATTATGCACACTTTGCACGTTATGTTATAAATAGGGCTGTCAAAATTAACGTATTAACGCGGATTAATCCATCATCATGATTAATCTGATTAAAAATTTTAACGCAATTAACCCATCTGTAGCTCAGAATGACTATGAACGTCTCTGCCAACACATTTGAGTCAGTTTGCATCGCACATGAACAAATGGTCAGTTGATCCGGTAGTGACAGGCAGCAGAACCAACCCATAAAGATGGAAGACACTAAACAGCACGTTGGCCTGGAGATGGAAATATGAGGACAAAAAACCAAGACAGAGCAGTTGACCGACATGAAGTATTAGACACACTCTGCAGGAAGGAGTTTTCTTTCACTGAAGCACTTCCAGATTCAAATACCACGTAAATGTTAAGCATACGTTAGTCTGGGATTCTGCTAGCGCATCGCCCAGCTTGCAACAAACACAAATCTGATTAAATATTTTAATCGTTTGACAGCACTAATTATAAAACGTCAGATTTTTTTTACATTTTGTGTCAGGTTAGAATGAAGAAGTTGTTCATTTTTCCAACATTTAAAAAAATTCTGACCCAGCCACTAAAATTTGCATATTAAACAATGGAAAATTACTACACTGGCACCCTGTTCTGAGCATTTTTTAGCACATTTTAGCATGTAATATTTGACCTAGCATGAAAATAATGATGCATATTAACCAGTGTAGCTGTTAATCATTGATATATGCCATGCTGCAAAAATTGAAAAACAAGCTATCAAATATTTATGTAGTACATGGGGGAAAAAAAAGAAGTGTTGGTTGCATCAAAAAAATATAGTTTGTTTTTCTTACAAATGTGGGAATTAAAGGTTGTTTTTTTTTTTAAAATCAGGTTATTATTAAGTTTTTTGTATTTTTGTTTATGGCTCCAATTGATAAAATACAAAAAATATGTAGAAATAATTTAAAACAAACTGTCTGAAAAACATTCCGACATTACTACAGCACAGCACCGATTATGAGCTTTTGGTGATTAGGAAGGGCCTCTATGGGCAGGATACCCGAGGGTTAAACAATAAGTGGATATTATCATTAAAATGATAAATTACTTGCAGTTTAATGGCTGATTACTGCATCTGAAACATTTATTTGTGGTTTTAAAGAAGAAACTCCACAAAAACCTCATAATAAGACAAGAATGCAAAAAACATGTGTAGCCTCCGATTTTCTTTTACTTTAATTACAGAGAAATTAAACACAATCTTAATATAGTATTTAAAAAAAAATAAGACAACAACAGAAAAGATGCTATTTGTAGATACAAACTCCTCTTAAAGTTATATTGAGTAAAACAATAAATCATTGAGATATCACTGAGAATGAACAAAATGACCCAAAAAGACAAAACAAACCTATCGTGGTAGATGTAACAGAGATGATAACGATCATTTTATCACCCAGGTCCAAACGGAATATGGTGGTTTTCAGTATGTTGGCAGATTTAATCCAAACATGATTATAAAGTTTATATTTCCACTCATTTTCCAATATGTGAATTAAATCATTATATGCTGTTATAAGTTTTCATGTTTTCTTGTAATCTGTTTTTATTTCTAACTACTAATGTAGGGTTATTCTGATTATTTTTACCGCAAAATCAAAATATACTGAAGTGGGTTGCATTGAATGGAGTTATTTTTTTTATTTTATTTAGCATATATTTATACTTTGAGACATGCAGTTTTATGGAGAGGCATAAAACATTTAGTTACAATACAGTACATACAGTATAAATTACAGTGTAGTAATAATAACAATAATAATAATAATATGTTGTGACAGTGCATTTGCAAAATGGTGCTGGGAGAAAAGTTAAGGTGGAACGTGCACATGAGGAAGCATGTCATGGGATTAAAACGACTACATACCAACAAATGAGAACGGCAAATAAAAAGACTTGTCTGTGTAAAAACATGTCATTTTCAGGGTGTAATAAGACGTCAGAGGTTGTTGTTTTCATGCAGATAAAAAACAAAGGAGAATGCTAATCCTGTAACTGCACACAGAAAATATTCCACCTTATTCTGGCAGAGAACTTCCACTGAGCTGCACTACAGAGTATAAACCACGACAATTAAAGTTATATTTATCAGTGGGATGGCGTATTTTTACATGATCTGTACTTTAACCGGGTATCTGAGTATTTCATCAACTACGGATCTGCAACTAAAGGGAAGTCATGTGACCTGGACTAAATCAGATCCGCTGATGCCGAATCTGAAATCAAAGTTTCTCCAGCGTCAGAGGTTTGAGTCATGTGAACATGTTAAAAAAAAAAAAACACTAAATCCCGAATCCTGTTCCAACACATTTCACTGTATGTGTGTGTTATGGTGCTCATCTTTATTAATATAATCAATGCTAAAGGTTAACTCCTTCATCATCCTCGTAGAAAAATTCACACTCTGCATTTTAGTCATTTTCACACGCACAGCATTAGCATTAGCATTAACATATAGCATACATTAGCATCAGTGAGCATGTGAATTACACTGGGAATGTAAACACTTTCATCATTTTTTTTTGTTTTTTTTTTCTGGCAAAAACAAAAACATTTGGAGTGGTCATTATTTATAGGTTATTATTCTGTTACTTGACATGTGTTCAACGTAAGCACCTTTTTCATTTTACCTTGTATATATCCGTTGTATGTTGCATATATTTATTCTGTCTCTGTGGTATAGATTTGGTAATAGCAAATGATCAGTTTTGTATATTTTCACTATTTTTCAGAATATATTTTCAGCATAATTTCATGTGATAGTTCTCTTATAATTTTTTTTTTTTTTTTTGCACTTTAAGAAAATGCTGCTAAACAGAACAGAGCTGCGAAACTGATTTTGATTGTTCCTGTAACAATAATAACAATCTATTCTATTCAATTCTATTCTATTCCGTTCCATTGGTCTGATGAACTTATATCGGTCTGTATGTGGAACCTGAACTACAAAAAATTTTAACATCCCTGCATTAAAGCAACACGTTCTTTATAAAATGATTGTCTAGTATAGAAACATAAAGTCACGGAAAAAAATCATTAGACCATCTAAAGTCATCAAAAACAATGGTTCTGCAATCAAATACTAGCTCCTGTGTGGATCATGTGACTAAAACAGACAGAAAAGAAAACATGGAATGAATAAAAGCACTGTTTTTGTCAGTAC
>JAPQRP010000012.1:18222669-18254682 GCA_037367295.1 Apogon hyalosoma | reverse complement strand
TCATTATATTTGTCCAAACAAATGGACCTTTAGTTGGACCAGGCAGTAAAATAAACAAGAAATTGAAGAAAACAAGGGTGATCTAATTTTTTTCCACGGCTGTAGATTAGAGGTGGATCACCAAATAGACTGGAGTTACTACACTCTAAAAACACCAACACATTCAGAATTTGCTTCTCCATCTGGGTTTTATGGCAGATCGTAGTCCGTCCATTTCGCCAACACCCAGATAGGGGAGTGTGTGGAACAGTCATAAGGAAATAATCCTGTAACAACTCTAAAATTTTAGTAGGAGAATTGTCTTCTTCAGAATAAGGGCAAGCAACAAAAACACAGTCTGTGTCTGATGTAATGAATGGACAGAAACTTACTGCGTGGCAGAGTAAAGTAACCCTGAGGAGAAGGATCCCAGCACTTGGCCACTGTGAGGATAATGGGCCTGGAAAACACACAGTTTTAATCATCAGGTCAGACAAACCTTTCAAACCAGTGTGTGATGCTAAACGTGAACAATGACTCACCCTGGTTTGTGTACGATCTCCCTCAGCACTCGCACTGCATCGTCGTTACTCATATTCTCGAAGTTTATGTCGTTGACCTGAAGAGACATTAGAGCAGAGAATGATTACGCGACAGCACAAGAAAACAGTCGCATAAACATGGGTCTGAAAGTAACGAACAGAAGCAAAAAGTCAAGTAGAGTTTAATAGTACCCCCACCCCTCCTGCTCACTGATACCCTGCCTACCCAGGGATTCATTTTGAGTCTGAACTTTCAATGTTTTCAAAAATGTGTAAAAAGAAAGAAAACAAGCAAAAATTTAGAGAAATGTAGAGAACACGTGTGTCAAATTTGAAAAGAATCCGGTGAATAACAACAGAGAAATCACTTGGACAAATTCTGTGAGTTGAAATTTTCAAACATTTGCAAAAAAAAAAAAAAGACACTTTTAAAATGAAAATTCAGCCATCAAAGTGTGCAGTGCACCCCTCCTAGTGGTCAAGAACGTGTCAAATTTGAAAAGCATCAGGTAAATACTTTTGAAATGGGCAAAAATCTTGGATGGAATTCCTGGTATATCTATACACATTCAATACAATAATACAATAATCATACATTAATTGTATCCCCACTCATGTCCTCACCTGCAGCAGCATGTCTCCAGGCTCGATGCGTCCGTCTGCAGCCACGGCACCGCCCTTCATGATGGAGCCGATGTAGATGCCCCCGTCCCCTCTTTCATTGCTCTGGCCCACGATGCTGATGCCCAGGAAGTTGTATTTCTCTGTATTATTAAATTATTATAATTATTATCATTATTATAACATAGTTATTAAACAGTGGACAGTGTGAAACTTGACTGACGGCAAACTGAACCATGAAGACGTGATTACACAAAATGAATCTTATATTAGCTTAAATATTAAGTGTTTATTAATTAGGGCTGCAATGACTAGTTAAACAGTCAATGGCAAAATTAGTGAATGACTAATTAGATAGCTGACAGGTTGTTGGTGATGTCATGCACTTTTGTTTAAGGAAAAATGTTTATTTTATTGTTGCTGCAATATTTGTTGAATATTAAATTGAATATTTGTTAAGCAAACTGCTGTACATTGTATGTATTTTTTACCTCGCCCCCAAAGGGGAGAGAAAGGGTAATATTTTTAGTTTGTGAACACTAACAACAAAACTACTGGTTGAATTCATACCAAATTGGGTTTATAGATTCTCAGTGACCCAGAACAGCCGTGGTTAGTTTTGGAAAAGTAGGTCAAAGTTCAAAATTTCTCCCATTTACTTAAAATGGGCAATAGTTCACATGTCTATAAAAATATGAATTTTGTTTCAATTTACTTCGAACTTTGCACGTATATAGAGGCAATCGATATGCTGACGACAGCACACACACAGACATGATGACATCAGCTGGATCAATGCCAAAAGAAGCTACAATACATGCAATGTTGCGTGTTTGCTGTGCCTGGAACCACTTGTTAAATGTGTCAGTAATTTGTGTTTTAACAGAGTTTTGTATTTGCTGCTGCCTATCTTGACCAGGACTCCCTTCTAAAAAAGGTTCTTAATATCAATGGGATTTTTCCTGGTTAAGTAAAGGTTGTTAATAATAATAATAATAATAATAAATGTTGTGCACCAAATTGGAAGAAAAGGAAAGAAATAGTATTTTATTGTTGTAATAAATATGAGCCATTGTACTTGTTTCTTGAAATGTCCATTGAAATAGTTATTAGCTGCAGCCCTGTTATTAATGCCTTATTGTTCAGAATTTACAGACCCATGTTGAGAGTGACGGTGATGATGTTCAAGGACATTGTTGAGTCGGTCACACTGCTGAAGGACGACGCCTAAAAAACACAAGATTAACACAATGAATTGACAACTGTGACTAAATTAGCAGGTTTGACAATTAAAAGACAAATCAACGGTCAGTGGTAGAAACGTGCTGAATACATTCATAAATTCAGGATAATTTGTGAATGATTTCAATAGTCATGGTTCCATTGTGACTCAGCCTCGACACATTAGATTTTATATGTTCCACATAACATAATCTCTTAATACATCCATGTGCTTATGACTTTCATCTGTGGGATTATGTTGTGACTTCAGGTTTTACATTGTTTTGTGTAATGTGGGTAAGTTTCTGGAATACAGAGGGCGGTGTAAATGGTGCAGTTTTCCAATCGCAGCCATTTGATCTAGATTAAATGTCCGTCAGAGTCACCACGGAGTTAAAGCAGAGGTGCATGACAGCATTTTGGCAACACTGGGCAAGAACAATTACCTATTAGTATATTTGTGAGTTAAATATACACGGCTGTTTATGGAGGTTAAATCTGAGGTTAACTGGAATTACTGATCGCTGATTAGATTCAGTCAGGATGAGCCATGGTTTTAACTCTTGTAGGCCAATCACTAGGTCAATTAACTGTTCACTGATCTTTTCTTTTCTTAATCATCATTTGGATCCACTTCATTGTTCTCCGTGAGCCGTTCTGAGTCCAGGTAAGCTCGTCATTGTCTGTCCATGTAATATATACACGGTTGTCCATGAAGTTGGAACTAAATATTTCCCCTCTTCTCATGAAACGATTGTGCCAATGTGATTTATTCTTGATAGATAAAGTGCACCTGGGACTCAGTATGTAATCATTACCGGTGTGTATAAATAGGCATAAAGAGAATGCGTCTGAAAACAGAATTATTCCAACTTTATGGGACTCAGTGGATAATCTACTTCTATGTACAAGGCTGTGATTTGTTATACACATCTGCTCCAAGTCTTGCATAAATCATAATGTTCATCTTTCTTTTCTTATAACCAAGTTAAACAAAACCAATCAGGGCATCGACACTAGGAGTAGAAAAGGTTGAGAAATTAAAGGAGAACACAAAGATTTATCCAAAAAAAAAAAAAAAAAAAAAAAAAAAAAAAAAAAACGGGAAGCCACTTGGTGTTCTTCAGACAGACTGTATCACCTCTCTGTAAGCAGCTTTGGCTTGAGTTAATATTAAAAATAAATAAATCCATCACATCACAGAGTTATAATTGCAAGTACTTTCAAGCTCTTAAACTAAAATGTAAGCATTTTTCAGGCCTAGGAAACGTAACATTGAAATTCCAGCATTTTCAAGGACTTCAAGCATCCGTGCGAGCCCTGCAGAGAGGTCAATACATACCCTCTCTAGACGCGGCGGACGCTGTTTCCTGCGTCGGCGGTGTCGTTTGAGAAGCCTAGAGGCTGTGCTCTGCTCTGTGGCGCTGCTGAACCTGCAACAACACACGAAGGGTTAACGGAGAATCAGGGAAACCAGTCACAGACCCTTTAATGAAGCCATCTACAGTTATCTGTCTGTTTGATGTGTCCATAAACAAATACCTTCCCCTCTGTGAGATAAATACAATTCACCCCCCCACCACCACCTTTCTCACAGCAACATACACATCAATAAAAACCCAAATGTGGAGTCTCCTTAGGACCTGAGCTTCAAAAAATATTATGAACTGTCGTGTCTCCATATTTACTGAAAATAAATCCGTATCAGAGAATTTATATCTCCTTAAAGGAAAACGTGGCAAAAGAATGAAAATTGAATGTGAGCGAATGTATGCTCTCCTTCATAACATTAACTCAGAATGTGAACAAAAACAAAAGTAGGCGGTCTCCCCCCACACACACAAAAAATACTTCACCCCTTCTGCTCATTGATACTGTGTCAAGTCAGGGATTCATTTTGAATTTTGAAATAAAGATAATTGTAAACTAGATTTAACTAAATTACTGTCCAAGACATTATTCTGCCCAAGTCTTAACTTTCAATCTGATCGCACTTTGCCAAATCAGGTGAATAGTCTTAGACAAAAACCTCAGACAGACAGGGATATGTTACCAGGAAAACAAATTAAATAAATAAATAACATGAGCAGAGATGCACAGAATCCTAAACCAAAGGGCGACCAGTTAAACGTGAATAATGGGTTCAGTCCCAGTCCCGGTCGTCTCTCACCTGCTCATGGTGTCGTCGTCCTCCGAGTCGCAGAAGCTGGTGGTTTCCAGTTCGCTGCTCATCACTGTACTGGAACTCTCGTATCCTGCCAGGTGACGCTCCAGACGGCTCTGACCGTTCATCCGAGGCCCTGGGAGACACAGAAACACAGTCAGTCACACTTTACAGGTTTGTTCAAGTCTGTGTCTGGAGCTGACACCACTAATCAATTAATCCACTCCAATCAATTAAAAAAATTTTCAATTCCAATTTTTTTAATTTTTTTTGTTTACACACCCTTTACTTTTATATACTTTGTGGTTTTTGTTTCAGCTGGTTGTTATTTTTGTCATTTTCAGACATGTCTATTTCACATTTTTACAATTTTTTTTTTTTTCACCCAATCAAATAATCGTTAAACTGAACTGCAGGAAATAATCAAATAATCAACAGATTAAATATATTCAACAGCCGCAGCTCTGTCTGTGTGTACATTTGCAGCCAGATCACAGACATTCGTGTCCTGTTGTCATTCTGTTTTCATTGTGATGCGTTCACTGTCGAGGGGGAAACGGGCTGTTCGTCGGCGGCGTTAGTTTCCTCACCGTGCTGCTCCATGCTCTCCCTGTGCCGAGGCCTCTCCCTCCTGAAGGAAACCACCGACTCGGTTTCAGTCTGGTCATCCAAGGTCTCCACACTGCCTGTAGCGTTGGGACTGAAAAAGAAGGAGAGATCACAGCTGGAATTAGAGCATGAACCTCAACAGCAGAAGTCAAGAGTATACAGAGACAATGGCAGCTGGGTGTTTTTATTTCCAACCTTTGTGCTCAGTAAACCAGTGTTTTTATAATGTATATGATAAATGGGTCATTCCATGAAACTGGGTTTATTTTAGTACCTGGCACTTTGAATTTGTCTTTCATTATTGGGTTTAAAAAAGCTGGCAGACATATTTCCCCCCAGGATGTACCTAATGATGACCTCAGATAAATTCCAAAAAATTATACTCTTGCTCTGAGCATCTCAAAATGAATGAATTTTAATAAAATATTGGGGTCAAAAATAGGACCAAAATTGGGATATGAAAAGCGACCTATGTGTCAGTGCATTTGATCTGGAAAACATGTCTGTAAATGGTCTTATATAGACTATAAAAATGTGTCAATCCACGTGGTTTTTCTAATCCAGACATGCAGGTTTTTCATACATCTCAGTCTCATTCCAGGTTTTGTGTGTAACCCATTGTGTCCACTTGCGTTACATGCAGAACCTGCCCATTTAAACACAAACAAACGGCGAGTGATTTTGCAAAAGCGGCCATTTTTGTCAAACAGTCTGCCTTGCATAATTACTTTGATTCCCAAAATGTATCTGTGAGAGAATAAAAAGATATTTGAAAAAATAGTAGCATGTAGTCTTGATCCTGTAACTCTTATTCCACTGCTGTTCTTGTACTCTGCTGTTGTAATACTGCACTGTGGGACAAATAAAGGCTTTCTTATCTTATTATTTTTTGTATCCCAGACCCGTTAGAAAACTAACACCTGAATTCAATGTGTCCCAATACTTCTGTCCATATAGTGCTCATATCACTACCGATCATTACAAAAATAAGACCTGTCTTCACTGAACGGTTACAGAACTACATTTAATATTCATATGTGAGCAATAGGGCTGTCAAAGCTCCAAACCCAGCATGGAAAGCAATATCGGACTTGTTTAATCCCCCTCTGACTGCAAACCACACATTTAGTAAGCGTTAGAAGACAAACGAATGAGTGAAGTGAACTCCAGCTGACCCTCAAACCAACCTCCAGACGACGTACTTCAACAGGAAGTAAGATAGCACTAAAAAGAACGATCTGCGTTTGTGTTGGAACGGTTCGGATACTGTGACGGCTTACATTTAGAAGTTTAACATGGATACAACAGACAGTGGAGGATACAGAAGATTACAGCCTGAAAACATCAGTGTCTCCAGAAGCTTCAATTATCTTTATTTTGATACAGCGTCTGTGTGTTCCTTCTGTTCGACTCTTTAAGCTCCTTGTTTTGGTTTTTGCAGCTCACAACTTTACTGTTTTGGTTCGGTTTTAACCAAGACTGATGATACAAACGTTCACAATATTTAAGCTGATGAATATTTGTGGACTTAAGTTAGTTACTGGATGAAACCTTGATAGTCACACAGTCACTTTGACCCTTTTCATCCATTATGGTTTGGACACCAGATTCAGAGTTTAGTCAGATTTCTCTCCTGTTCTGAGAGAGGAGATAATTACTAGCTCAAACAGACCGGGGTTTTTCCTGAAGCTTCAGAATGCTTTGCTTCTGTCTGGGTTCCAGCATCTTCTCTATGATTTCAGAAGATTTAGGGGAATCAGCAGGAAGAGAACCACTACATTCTTTTCAATACAATACAAACAATTATATTTCACATCATTTTCATAGATGTGATGTGGTATAGGAGCACTATCCATAATTTGAGAGAGAGTTTTTTTTAAAGGTGTTCTTAAACATGGATGAGTTACAACTAAACTAAGGTTTTCCTCAGGAGGTTTAGTATGTGTGATGGTCTGTGTGGTTGTATCTGAAAAGAAACTCTGAATTTTTGCATCATTTTGGATCAAAATTATTACAATATTGACAATATCTACATGAAGTAAACACAGGGTTCGTACACATATTTCAAAATCAAATTCAAGCACTTTTCAAGAACTTTTAAGGGTCATTTTCATGTTTTCCCCATCACAGCATCTTACCACTGGGGTAAAATGCATATCTACAGGAAAACATATTCTCATGATTATTTTTGCCTGCCTGAAGGGGAGGCAAAGGGTATTGTTTTTGGTTCGGTTTGTTTGTTTGTTAACACTCCAGCAGAAAAACTATTGGTTGAATTCATACCAAATTGGGTTTATGGATTGCCAGTTACCCAAAATAAATGTGGTTACATTTTGGGAAAAGTAGGTCAAATTTCAAGCTTTTACTGAATTTTTTAAGTATTTTTATTTATCCCATTTATAATGGGCAAAACTTCAAATGTCTACAAAAACATCAATTTTGTCTCCATTTACTTCAAACTTGCCACATATATAGAGGCAAGTGATATGCTGACATCAGCACACGCATAGACATGATGACATCAGCTGGATTGATGCCAAAATAGGCTACAATATGTGCAAGGGGCGGGGTTTTTTGTGCCTGGAACCACTTATTCTATTATGATTTGGCCTGATAATGACAGGAAAAAAAACTGTAAACAGTGTTTTATTTTCTGGAAATCAGTTTGGGTTTTTTGTGGCAGTTTTCTAGTATTTTAGGATCAACTGATTTTTCTGTAAATATTGCAGTAATATAGGTCAAAATTACATAAAACAATGCACTGTGGCACCTGCAAAAACCCTCATGTCTACTTTTCGATTAGGTACATTTCTTCATTGTCCTAATGTGTCTTTCTTTTGCTGTTATGTTAATTTCATTAAACACTAAAATTCAATTCCATGCCTTTTCCAGGTTTTCCATGACCGTGGGAGCTCTTTCAACAGGTCTAGTCAGAACAGTCTCCAAACATCATACTTGGGAAAGGTCCATTTCATTTCACTCCACATTGATTTTACATTAAACTGACTCTGGTGGGACTAAAACAGTAGAGAAACCCCTGCTTTTTAAGCAAGGGATATGTCATTTACAGCTTATCAAGGAGCCAGTGTATCTACATTTCAGATGTACTTGCCCATTAAAACCTCAGATCAACTAAGGTAAATGAAATAACACTGAAAAAGCCCTTTAATACTAGGAGCGATGTATGAGGAGCAGTTAATAACAAGGGCGGCTCGAGCTGAGATCAGGTTCAAGTGGGCTGCAGTATTCCTGCTATTCTTGAAGTAACTCAATGCTGGGAGTGTATGAGATAATCAGAAAAGGATACAGTAAGTGTATGATGACTATAGCAGATGCATGGGTGGAGGTTACGACTGTATTCCATCATTTTGTCGGAATAAGGAAGATGGACGCTAAACGTTCGGGGTGACTGGTTTTGCTTACTGGAAAGAGGGCGGTCTGGAGTCTCCGATGCCCCCGGTTCTCTCGGCGGGTGGGGGCGGCAGGGGCGGTGGTGGGGGCGAAGGCTGGGGGGGCGTTTCCACAGGAGGAACCACAGCCACCGGAGCCTCTGCTGCTGGGGCATCTGACGATACCAGCTGCAGAAGAAAGAGAAAGAGGGTAAATGAAACAGAGAGCGGAAAAAAAAAGCAAAGGAAAATATGTATGTTGATGCGATGTGAGGGGTACAAATCAAGTAAAAGGGGGGAGTGGGGAAAGGAGAGGCATGAAGAGGGTGGAGGGTGAGGGTTTGGAAAGGGGGAGAAAACGGCTAAGATGTCAATTACTGTGACACACAAACACTGTAGTCTTTTCATATGGGCGTCTCAGGGGTGTACTGAAACGTTATCCTACACTTAACCTGTCTCTCCTCATCATACAACAAAAGTGGCCGCAAATGCACACACGCATACAAAGTGACACACATGGACAATTAGGCTGAATGCTGTTTAGTGTCCGATTACCCCAACCAGGAAAACATTCGGAGGAAGGCAACGAAACACCAAGAGGGAACACGACGCGCTGAGATTTTCGGTTAAATCCCTACTTTCGCTCTCAGCCTGTTTCGCTTCTGTACGTTTACTGCCTTCGCCGACTTCAGATAAACAATGTTGACGTCCTCCTCAGACTGACGCCCGCCCTCCAGACCGGCCCGTCCCCCGCTAATGGCCGAGTGTCTCTGAAACCGTCGTCTTCTGGGATCCCTCCATCAGTCTTGGCATGCAGATCACATATCAGTCCCTCTGGTCCGCTTGCTTTGTTCCCCCCCTTCTTTTAATGCCTTTCCCTCGTCCTTATGCACTTAACAGATGCTTCGGCCTCAAACCTGCTTATCTGGGCCAAGTCCTGCTGCTTTTTTGTCTCTATTCACATGTAACCTGCAGGGTGGGGTACAGTTGGGCCTTTGGGAGAAACTGAAAGTATGGAAACTGTAACTGGCGACTCACTGTACAGTAACTGCTTATAGCTAACAGGCTTACGGATCAATTAACACAGTGAAATTCTACCTGCAGAGCGAAACCTTCGCCTTCCTTGTTCTTTGTTTAGCAAAACAATTCCCCTTCCACACTCCACCTTCTGATAATAATTGAGAGGTTATGATTTGGTAGATGATGTCATGCATCTCGGGCCGGGCACCGAACTTCGATGTTTATAGCACTGCTCAGTTCCCGTAGTTACAGACAACGTTCCCACACGTTCTAACATTTCTAAACCTTACCATGACTTTCTGGAAGATCAATAGTATAAATTCCATGACCACTGACAGCCTTTAACCTATAAGGACCCAATGTGACTTATGACAGTTCCCAAATGAATTTTTCTCCCTATTTAACCTTTCCTGAGTGATTTATCACCATTTATTACAATATTATCCTCTGTATTTTGCATTTTTCTGGTGAAAACTGCCTATTTTCCTATGTTTAATTGAGTTATGTAGATGTTCATAAAAGCTCAGAGTAAAGTCAAAGGTTATTGTATCAAAACAGAAAAAACTGAAGAAAAAGTAACTTTTTCAGTAAAATCTATCACTAACTGAACATAAATCAAGTGTGTCCACCCACTGTCATTGAGCCAATTCCATGGGTTTTACTGGTGAATCAATGTTGTAGATGATGAGGGTGTTTCCAAGTTCACTACAGAGCCTCTAAACTTCCAGATGGGTCATATCCGATGATCATGAAAAGATGACAAACTGCATTTTACACCAATTATTGACATTTATTGATAGGATCAGTGGATCAATAGTTTAGATCAGTAGATGCTTTTGGTCGACGGTGGATGTTTGGGTCTTTATGGATTGAAGTGGTTCTATATACAGTCGCAGAAAAAATTATTAGACCGTCAAAAGTCGTCAAAAACAATGGTTTTTGCAATCAAGTACTAACTCCTGTGTTTATCATGTGACTAAAAACAGACAGAAAAGAAAACATGGAATGAATAAAAGCACTGTTTTTGTCAGTACAATGACATATTGATGTGATAACTGAAGTGATTTTGGTTATTATCAAGAAAACATGGAAAACGGATAGATATCAGCTCTGAAATTCAACTGTTATGAGCTATTTTTGTTGTTCTCATTATATTTGTCCAAACAAATGTACCTTTAGCTGGACCAGGCATTAAAATGAACAAGAAATTGAAGAAAACAAAGGTTGTCTAATCATTTTTTCCCCGACTGCAGTATTGATATAGCAAAATCTCACCAGCAGGGGTCAGTCTGGTTCCAAAACACACTTGGAATCAAAATCACCCAAAATCATCCCTATGTTTCCACAGACTGTATCAGTTACTGAATAAAGCATAAACTCATCGTTTCCACACATCTGTATTCTGGTATCATCAAGTTTTCTTCAAAAACTAAAACTCAGATACTTATTTTAAAAGTCGTTAAAAATAACACTGTCTTACAATGGTCACGTGCTGCATCAGCTGATAGTTTACATTATAGCTCTGTTAGCTTAGCACTGTTTTTAGACAGAAAACAGCCACAGTAAAACCACAAACCACCTCTGTTTTCTGTACAGTTTGTGTTGTCAGTTGCTAAACTAAAGATCTGTTTGGAATCCAACAAACAAGGGCAGAACTGTCACAGTTTAGTCTGAACCCTGGATCAACAAACAGCAACTTGGCAAAGAGAATAACATCCCATAATAACTTAATACCTCCATCAGCCTCAGAATCAAACTCACCCGTGTTGAAGAAATTCTACCCTTTCACCATCAAACTCCATTCTTTTCATTTACAGCTGTGTCCATAGCAGAAAACAACAGCTTCTATTTTTACCCCTTCTTTTCTTTGACAGTAAAAGTTGTTTCTTAATGGTTCTCATCCCATCTAGTCACTTTCTTATGCTTTGGAGTGGCTCACTACTCCCTCACATAAATCACATAAATCCCTTGGCCCATCACTAGAAATAATTTTACTTTTAAGTAACTTTACTCTGTAAAATCCAACATGTTGACATCTTTGACAGCTAGACTGTTCTTTAACATTTCGAGGCTCATACTCTACAAATCTCATTAAAGGACAAAACTAAATCATGTGAGTATTCATGATTTCTAATCTCATTCTCCAGACCTGGAAAATTAGATTCGAAAACCATGACTTTTTCAGGCTTTTCAGAACTCTGAACCCTCAATAGAGTAATAAAAATGTTTTGTAATTCAGAAATAAATCTCAATGTTTAAAAATGTACATGTGCTTGTGCAAAGATCAAATAACGCTGCTTATTGGTGGTGTAATGTAACATGTTATAGGTGCATGGTGTTTCTCATTAATTACCAAGAAGCCCGTCTAATTTTTATACTTGTCATTATAACATTAATTAACTTGGTTAAAGACAAAACACAACTGTTCTCATCTGTAAATATTGTGTATATTGTGTGGGCGAGTGAGTGAGTGAATAAATGAATGCCTAATATCATATACAGTAAATGCAACTGGATTATTAAATTGTATGGTATGATCGTTTTAAATGATGTATATTTTATATTGTACTGCAATGTTGTGGAAGAGCCCAACCGGGGACTGGAGTTCAGAATTAGCACTAGCTATAAACTCGATATGCATCAAATCAGCTGCAAGCTTGTAACTATGTTTGACTGCATTGCCCCTGTCAAATAAATAAACAAATAATCTTAATGTTCAATGCATCTCTACCACAGCAAATATCTGTGCAAAACTGTGACAGCTGCTTAAAAATACAGTATTATTTGCCACTGGTTCAAAGGATCTAAGGTGGATTTTTCCTGGGTTTTCATTCTCATGAAGTTAAACTATGTATTGCTTGTTTAGTCTAGATCAGGGGTGTCAGGTTCCACATTAAGTCCAGTAAGATGTCCAGTGGGTCAGACCCATAAAATAATAACATCACTGAGAAATGATGACAAGTTATGTTTAGTGTGAAAAAAGTACAATTACATTATGAAAAGATTTACATCTACAAACTATCCTTTTAAAAAAATGTGAATCTGAAATTTCTCAAGAAAAGTAAGTGCAATTTCAACAACATTATGCTTCAGTTTATCATTTACACATGTGCATTACAATTTACACAGTGGATCTACAAATACATGAAACATTTAATAACATTTAATAAAAAAAATGCACTCATTTCTCTTAAGACATTTCATGTTGTTCATATTTAGTCAAGGATAGTTTGTAAATGTAACAGGGTTTATACACATTTTTCAAGATCCAGACCAATTAAAGTACTATTCAAATACCTTTAAGAGCCGTTTTCAGATTTTTGCAGCACAGCACCTTATCGCTAAAATCCATATCTACAGTCATGATTATTATTTCAGTTTTATTATACATTGTATTATGCTGTAAAGATATAAAATGATGTTTCATAAAAGCAAAAAGTTTAGAAATTAAAAGGAGAACACAAAGTTTTATCCAAAACAAAAGGGAAGCCACTTGGCGTTCTTCAGATATACCTGAACTGAGACAAAGTTTAAGATAAAAATCTACTTGGAGTCGACCTGAGAACACCTGGTAATTTTCTTTCCTGACAAAGTTTTACTATTCAAAATGAATCACCTCTCTGCAAGTAGCTTTGGCTTGGCATCTAACCTGGCAGAGTAAATATTTTTTAAATTCAAGGTTTTATTTGATTTTGTAATGGATAATTTACATGTTTTACATTCACATGCACATATAACGTTTTACAGTGTTGTTTTTCTACATTTCTTTTCTTTTCAGAAAAGAACAAAACAATCTACCTGTACATTTATTTTCCTGTGTATATCTCCAGTGCCTTCACTTCTTGTTTTCTTATCCCCCTTTTCCTTTTTTTGAAGAACAGAACAGTAATAAAAATAAAAATAGTAATAGTAATAATAACAACCGTAATATAGTAGTTAAACAGTGGGTGTCACGTTTTGTTTCTTTTTAGCGTTCGTAAAGTCCATCCATGGTTTCCTGAATTGCAGAGTTAATATTAAAAATGAATAAATCACATCAGACTTATAACTGCATGTACTTTCAAGCACTTAAACTAAAATTCAAGCACTCCGAATTTTAGTTTAAGACCACAACATTGAAATTCAAGCATTTTCAAGGATTTCAAGCACCCACAATTCTATTTTTTTCATACTAAAAGTGATGCATTTTTAGTTTTCATTATTTATAGGTCATTATAAAAACATTTTACTGGTCTGACCCACTATAGATCATACTGGTCTGTATGTGGAACCTTAACAAAAATGATTTTAACATCCTTGATTGTTAATATTATCAGGGTAATTTTTTGCATTTAACATTCATCCCACTGGCCAGATTGGACCCCTTGGTGGGCCAGTTTTGGGCCACAACTCATATGTTTGACACCCCTGGTTTAGATCATTAGTCTGAGGGATGAGGAAAAGTGGTTTCTCATCATAACGTTGGCCGTCTTTTAATACAAAAGCCTGAGATGTCTGAGCAGGAAATTACTAAACCGGAGTCATGTATATTCAGAGCGGCGGTCAGCAGTAAAATATGGGAAACTCGCTCCCACTTTCATTCCAAATATGCAGTGTAGGTCATTGTCTCTTACCCATGACACCACTCGGCCGTTGAAACATGGTAACTTGGCACCGTCGTCGGAGATCTCCTCTTTCACCACCCTGAAACACACAGAGGACCAGTGAGCCTCCAGAGGCATAAATTGTTGTTCTTTCATAACATCGCAGCAGTTTGTGTGGTTTGTGGACGGTACAGCTGAGTGAAGCGAGGGCTGAAAACATCAACGTGGCTTTAGCTTAGTCATAAAGAAAAAAAAAAAGTCTGACTGCTGTGGAACTAAAAGGTTTACATTATCGACACATATACTGGACTACAACAAAAACACTGCAGTCCTGAATCAAATGCAAGGCTTAATTCCAACAGATTAGCGGAAAATATGTTTGGACAAGTTGGTTCTCTTGCTTTTTATCTATTACATGTGTTAAAAAGTATGTAAGTGATCAGTCCGCTGCCAAAAGCACAAATCCAGTCCAAAAACAACCTATGGATATATGCGATATTTAACCATTACTACCATTTCTGCAGTTACAGTGTAAGTAACTGTCAAAGTGTGTTTAGCAGAACATACACTGCACACAGATATGACTGAATCACAGTTTTCTCACTTCATAAATTATATTTTCTCTCTGATTTCTGAAGGTTTAGGGTGTGTATGATGGCATTTTGTTGCTGCATCTGACTAGAACATTGTATTTTAGCATCATTTTGGACCAACATTACTACAATACTGACAATACCTAAATACAGCCAACACTGGTCCACTTTACAGCTACTGTTTGTCTTAATTAACCAGTTTAAAGGGGGTCATACTTTGCTAAACCCACTTTTATTTGTCTTTGGTTCATTTACTTGTTATGTCACAACATTTGCACATATAAGGTCAAGACTTCCGACGAACATTTTGGAGTACACCGTAATTGTTAGTCAGCAGCAGCGGTTGGAGTAAAAACTGAAAATATGTTCCAACTTCAAGCCTATAATGTTCAGTTGTTGGTTGAACGGAACAGAGCAGCACAGCCAACAACCTGGAAGGGGTGGGACTTGAAGTGGCTCATGTGCATTTAAAGGGCCAGCACTCAAAACCACCTTCCTGGTGTCATTACTCAGAAACAGGGTTGAAGATGGACCTGTGGAGTTGAATGAAGAATTCAGACCCAAGCAGAGCATTTACAGTTTATGTAGACCACAGAGAAGTTATTTAAAACGCATAATTCCATTTAAAAAAGCTAAATATGACACCTTTAAGACTAGTCAATTTTCAATTGACCCTCAAATTGTGTGAATATAACTTGCTCATAAAAATTAGCCTAATGGAAAAATGCCAATTTCGCCACAACTCTCATTTTTCGATGAAAAGTTTTTGTGCTTGCAAGAGGTGGTTTTTCAGGTGTAGCAAAATTGGTATATTGCGCAAAACTGCAATGGAAAGACCTTTTTGCGCAACTAGTCACAAGAACAAAAAAAAAAAAAAAAACAGATGTTGATGGATGTTTCAAGAGAAGAGGATGTTTTAAAACAAATATGGCACGGTGTGTGGACACATGAGGACACCGAATCATTTTTTAATTCAGTATGGGACAGAGAGGTAATGAGCATTCTAGATACAGAACAACAGATATTTATGTTCGTCACCATGTTTATGGAATAACTTCTCGTGACATCTCGCGATAATAAACAAATCATTGCATTTGTGATTTAATGGAAAAACCGACAATATGCACTTCTGTGTTTTTGACGTTTAGTAAATATCAGTAAATTTTTTTGCACATATGTCCAATGGAAAAGCAAATACTCCCATTATAACAGGCTGTCTAGTTGTCTTCATGTTTTCTTTGCAGTAAGAGTGTTAGGCAATGGCTTTTTTTTGCCAATTCATTTGCACCTTTGTTTTCAGCAAGAACTTAACTTTCAATATTCAGCCATTAATGATAAGTTTTTAACATATTTATCATCAGAAACAACTGTAAATGTCCATAACAAAACTTTCTGTGGTTGCAGAAATACACTTTCAACTATTTTACATCTGCTCAAACATCATTTTTGGTCTTGAATTTTCAGTATCCATATTCAGCTTCATATATTTTCTTATTTCCAGGCATTTTTTTAGCCTGTGTGGAAGTCTGTGAAACTTTCTACTTGTAATGGAGGCCCACACTGCTGCTGTAAAGGATCTCAGCTTTTGGATGCAATTTGAATTCTGTGGATAGGGCAAACAGTTCAGGAGTTACAGTAATTTGAATGCTGTAAAGTGCAAAATGCAGCGCCGGGTTAATTAGACTCTAACCTAATTTATACAGCTGTTCTTTCATGATGAATCAAAAATGCTTTTACTCATTTCACAACATAATTCTGAGGCATCTGTGTCAATACCAGTTCAGACCCACAGCTGACAGACATACAGTAATTCATCGCTGTTATTTCTTTAGAAGCAACAAAACAACACATTACACAAACTCTGAAGGATAATGTGGGTTAAAACCAAATCCTTTAGTGTGAGCAGATGCTCAAGTGCTGTTATAAACGGACTGAAATAAACTCCCCAGCCTAGCAACATGTGTTAGTGACATTAATGCTGTAAAATACTGTAAATACGCTGATAAACAAACCATTAAAAACAAGTTAGCCGAGTAGCAAAGTTGTGACAGCGCTGTTATTTATCTTTTTAATGCCATGATGAGTCGACCATATGACAAACGGAGATCAATCATAATGTTAAGTTGTGAGACTGTCATAAAACTGTGGCAGATCCAAAGATGAAGTGCAGCATATATTACAGAACACTGTAGAAAAGTAGGCAGTGCTTTACGTGAGCTTAAATCACATGAAAATTACAGTTTTATTTCAAAATTTACATTTTGCAGCACAAAGAGTGTGTGCCAGTGTTTACTGCTTATTACCTACTTTATTAAATTAACCCCTAAAGACCCAGTGCAACTTTTATGGCACTTCCAAAACTTTTTTCTCTATACTGAACCTTTCTTAAATGTTTTATCACCATTTATTACAATAATTACCCTCTATATTTTGAGGCTTTTCAGTGTAAACCAGGAATTTTCCTACATTTAATTTACTGAAAATGTAGATTAGTGCTGCAACAACGAATCGATTCTTAAAAGACTTGGCAACAAATTCGGCAGTTGATTCGTAGGGTGAGTGCGTTAGTATTGAGGCATGCCCAAAAACTGTGTCGTGTAACAGAGCAGCATGGCTGAGGCTTCAGATGCTGGGCCAGATTTTTAAAGCTAGGTTTACATTATGTTTGCAGTAGCCACGGCAGCCCCGTTTGGCTGAAAAATAGTGTGCATTTTATGTAACAAAACTTGAATATGGAGAAAAACATGCCCAATATCCCACAGCGCACTACATTTCAGGCAAACAAGGCTGCTGTGGACACCAGATATATAACGTAAACCTAGCTTAAGATAGCCTGATTACTTTAGCCCACTAGCCACTTAGATATTATCGTCGTAATTATAACATTTTCATCCATCTCCATTTATCAGGCCACCAGACAAACAAAAATTAAGAAAATAATCAATGTAGAAAATGGCCAAATCAATTTAAAAAAAAGTAAATAGGGAAATAATGAACTAAATGAAGAAATAAAAAACAAAATGAACAGAAATGAAGACAATAATGAACAGAAATGAAAAGAGTAAAGAAGGAAATGAATAAAAATACATTGAAAACGTTAGATAACCAGCCCTTAGGTCATTTGTTTTCAATTTAACTTGTTAAAATATATAAGATTTAACACATTTGACCTGAAGATCATTTATATTAAAAAAAAAACAAAAAACATAGACCTGTGTAAACAAAGTAGAAGACGTGGTGTTCTTGTACAACTAAAATGGCTTTTGTCCTTTTATGGATGAGATATTAATATTTGGTTCCCTCAGACATTTTACACTTTTTTTGAATATATGGGAAGACGACGCAAACAGGTGAGAAAACTTTCATCAAGTCATGATTTATTTGAAGATTTCCTCTATCTGCATGTACTTTTTGGGTAAATGTGGCAAAAACTACCTCAAGCAAGCAAAATATACTGGAAATTGAATTTACATCAACATTTACTGACGCAAAATGTCATAATGTGCATTAAATACATTTATGGAAAAGCAGCTGTAGGGTTAAAGGGAGAAAAAAGCTTTTAAAGTGTCTTCCAACTATTATTTTCACTAAAGGAGTCACACATAAGCGTCGGGTGACAGTTGAAGCTACATGTTGCACAAACAGAACCAGTCTTTCTCTGAGGGTGAATTTCTAAAACTTGTCCATATTTATAACATTACACAGTGCATTTCATGACATGTGCAGTGATGCTTATCACACATATGGTACAATACAGGCTTACTGAAGGGTTTATGGTGCGTTTCAGAGGGTTGTTTTGTCAGAGTAATCGTTTCATCATACAGCTGTAAAACAGTCGAACAAAGATGGGCTGAAATGGAAAACAGAGGATTGTAAAGTCGTCATGTGTCAGCGTGATGTCTCAGCGTATGAAGAAAATCTGCAGTACGTGACAATATACATTAATTAAACCAAATCAAAAGAAAGTTCGCCCAAAAGCCTTTGCCCCCAAGTCGCTGGGATAGACTCCAGCGACCCCCCTGACCCTAGTGAGGAGGAAGCAGGTTCAGAAAATGAATGAATGAATGAATAAACCACATCATTTTCATTACACGCAACAATATTTTTGCACACAACCCTTTTAACCATATGGTATCCCACCCAGAGGCCCTTCTTAATGCATAAAAGTATGTAATCTGTGCAGTCACAGAATTTTATCCATAGTTTGATTTTAAGCGTTCTTTTTTACATATTTTTTTTGTTTTTCATCAACTTGAGCCATAAACAAAAATATCAAATAATCAATAACTGTCATATTGTTAACCCTTTAAATGCCTTGCGTGTAATGTAAATAAACCATATTTTTTGATGCACAAAGCATAAAAAAAACTTTATACTTCATAAACAAGTAATGCAATTTTCTCAGTTTTTTCACAATTTTATCTAAATCCGTAACAGCAACATTGGTTAATATGGATTATTATTTTTGTGCTAGGTCAAAGGATAGATGCTAAAATGTGTCAATGCACATTTTTTTACTCACTTGGGAGAAGGGTGCTGGTGTAGTAGTTTTCTGTGGTTTACAATGTGCTGATCTTTGGGTTTTGGGTTTTAAAAATCATTCAAAAATGTAAAACTTTTGAATTCTAACCTAAGAAAAATTGTGAAAAATAATATGACCTTTTATAATATTAAGTGCAAAGTGTGCACAATTTACTCACACTCCGGTTAATTAGATTGATAATATTTGTCTAGTACATATTGTACAAATTGCTGTTCTAATTGTGTTTTTAGTTATAATTGTATCTGATATAATGATGATTACTTTAGCTGAATGAACAAACATTGCAGTCGACACCAAATCAACACCAATTAAATTACAGCTGCAGCTAATGGTTCTTTTTGTTACCAATTATTTTTTAATTAATAGATTCTTTATTAGAGCTAAAAAAAAAAAAAAAGTGTTCAAAAAAATATCTTCAGTTTACTGTCAAAGGAGGAACATAGTCCCATTTAAGCCTTTCCAAACTCTAAACCACCATTGTTCCTTGTTTTAAGGTAAAACCTCTGTGTTTGTCTTGGCTTTTCAGAGTCTCCAGTTCTCAGTTTCCCGTCCTGGGTCACGTTCGCGTTCCTTCATGTTTGTTTGTGTTGCCTTCATGCAAATTTCCTGTCTGCATCTGTAGCGAGTGGAGGAACGCTCAGTGGCACCACATATAAAACCATGAAGAGTGTGGTTTGGGGCACAATAAAATAAATAAGGGCAGACGAGGAAACAACAGAATAAAACACTTGCAAATTAACTATGATGAGCTACATTAGAAGTAATCAATGTGACAGATTCCCAAATAATTCAGTTTAGATCCCTGAACATTAAACTCAAGTAATAAATCTACAACTAATCATCCTAGTACAGTTAAAAAAAAATGCTATTAATAGGGGTGGGTGATGCAGCTTAAAACAAATACCTATTTGATTTTCAACTACTTTTCCAGATATATTAATCAAAAAGAGTTTTCTTTATGCTGTATCAAACACCAACAACAGGCACTTGTGTGGGTGTCAATGTGCAGTATGTTTTAAAGTCAAAATAATTCTAAACAAGTGGTTCCAGGCACAACAAGCCCCGCCCCTCGCACGTATTGTGGCATCGATCCAGCAGATGTCATCATGCCTATGCATGTGCTGATGTCAGCACATCAATTGCCTCTATATGTGTGTTGAGTTTGACGTAAATTGAAACAAAATTGATGTTTTAATAGATGCGAAATTTAACCCATTATAAGTAAATGGAAGAGAAAAAAAAAGATGTAAAAGAAATTAATAAAAAAAATTTTAACTTTGACCTACTTTTCCCAAAATGTAATGAGATTGATTCTGGGTCACTCGCAATGTATAAACCCAATTTGGCATAAATTCAACCAATAGTTTTGCTGCTAGAGTGTTAACAAACAAACCAAACCAAAAACAATACCCCTTGCCACCCCTTTGGGGGGTGGCTAATAATAGCATATATGTCATTTTTTTTGCCAAACTGTGATATCTGTAACTACTCTACAAACACTGCTGCTTCATTTTACATCATTGGCTCCATCCTGAAAAAAATATGACTTTAGTCAATTAAGCAATGACGCTAATGAAAAAAATCATATATAAACGACAAACAAGTCAAATGACATCTATAAACGATACGTGTACTGCACTCTTCAACGCATTTGTATCCAACTTATGAACAACTTAAAATAGAACTAACATTCAACTGACAAAAATACAACCTAATGTTTGTGTAAAGCAGTAAGTCACAGTTCCAATGACGAAAAGTGAACATATAGACATTTTCTGCCTTTTTGTCCTTGTCTCTTCTCTTGTTTGTGTTGATCCTGGCATCATGTGCATTATAATAAGCATTTGTGTGAAACAACAGTGGAACCAATGTTTATTTTTGGCAGCAAAAATTAAAGCAGTAATATTTTGATTTTTTAAAATATCATTATGCATTTTCAAACATTTCCCTGTGTTCTACATAAAGTGTAAATGCTCTGCTTGGGTCTGAATTCTTCATTCATTCAACTCCACAGGTCCATCTTCAACCCCATTTCTGAGTAATGACACCAGAAAGGTTGTTTTGAGCACTGGCCCTTTAAATGCAAATGACCCCACCCCCTCCAGGTTGCCTACTGCGCTGCTCTGTCCCATTCAACCAACAACTGAACAGTTTAGGTAATGGGCTCGAAGTTTGGACATATTTTCAGTTTTTACTCCAACCGCTGCTGCTGACAAACAAATATGTCGTACTCGGAGAAATGTTCGCTGGAACTCTTCACCTTATTTGTGCAAATATTGCAATGTAACTATTAATAGATGTAACAAATTAAGCAGGAATTGAAACAGGTTGTAGAAATCCACTCAATTTTTTTCCAAAATGAATATAAAGATAGCTTTACAGGACCTGGAGGGTTCAAATTCAAACCTTTGGAACTACTAGGGTCCAAATACACAAATAAATGAACCAAAGACTAATAAAAGTGGGTTTAGCTAAATATGACCCCTTTAAGGAAATGAAGCTTTGATTCAAGAAAACTGTAATCAAATCTTTTTTTTTTTTTTAATCAATTCAAGTCTATTTTTTACGTTCTAGTCCTATTCCTCCATCTCTAAACTGTACAGACCATCGTAATGTGACGACAAGCCATCGCTGTTCCCTCTGACAACTGAGACATGCCACGGAATTTCCCACAGTGCTTTAACGCCTCCTTGTCCATTACACAATCTGGTGGACTAAATATGTGACCCAGACCTGGTCCGCGTCACTACATCGGACCACTGAGAAACACACTGCACAAGGTCAGAACTCCTTGTCCACACCTCCTCTGGATGGTTCTTCGTCGTCTATGTTTGTGACAAAGACAAACATTCACCGCGAGCTGCGTAATACCCCCCCAGCAGAGCGCCGGTATGTTATTACAGTCATTTACCCAGACAGGAGTGGAGCAGGAGTGCAGCGTACAGGACACTTGAACGTTCCAGAGCCCTAAGAGTTTTCTGTTTCCAGCTTCTCATTCCTCCTCCTCTTCCTCCTCTAATGTGTGTGAGAGCTGGTCAGGCTCCACTGGGCTTTCGTAAGCAGCTGTTGAGAGCTGGTTTTGCGGCCGAGTGTAAGCATACGGCCGGATTGTTGTGGGATCTGGTGGGGAACTGCTGCAGCTTACGAGAGCTACTGAATGTTAGTTAGCTAAGAAAACTTTCCTCGGTCTGATTTATTGAACTTTTCCACTCTAACGTAGCACTGCTGAGGCAACATTCTTCCCCTCGGAGTCTAATTGTCTTCATTCCTCGGCCTTGCAAACAAATAAGCGACCACAGGCGAGACTCAATTCACACACACTCTAAAATGCCTTGAATAACGCGCAAACTAGCCTGAAATATGCGAGTCCTGGAGGATTTGCTCTCCCCCGCTTCCCCTTTTCGCTTTGCTTACACCGAATCCCTCACATCCAACGCAGCATCTCCTCTAGAGCAATTAATCATACTTACACTACTCCCAGTTCCCCATCAGAATATCCACTAACTCAGTTTTTTTTTTTATCCTGCAGACGTTCAAACACTGAGCAAATGGCCGGTGTCCAGCCCCGGGTTCCCAGCATCGGCCCTGGCCTCCACAGCTCTGTCGTGGACCCCCCCCACCCCCACCCCCCAGGCCGCCACACACAGCTTAGCCCGACAGCTGGCCTCGTACCAGGCCAAATGAAAACACACACTATTACAGAGTCCTCTCCTGGGTGGAGAGGGGGAAAAGGTCCCTGCTTTGATTGGACAGCTGACCCAGAGCTATGTTTGAAATGTTTCATCTGAACTCGGTTGGAGATATTCAGATGAGGGAGCACGATGCCAGGCAGCGTCGATGCACAATTCCACTTCTTTCTCTCTGCCATATTCTCTTTGAAAAACTTTCCCTCCGTCCTATGAGAGTTTGGCATAGATGGCCCTTTCTGAGTTTTGGAAAAATGCTAACATTGTGCTCACGGCCGCAAGTAATAACGGTTTAACAGGAACAAGCTCCTAATTTAAAGGATAACCTTAGCTGTGGCGAGGCTAGGTCACAAACGCTAATTAAGAGAGGATATTAAAGTGGAAAGTTGTCTTGCAGAAAACCAGCCAAACACTTAGTTACAGGTTTGTTAAGTTGAAATTATTGCAGTCTAAAGGAACAGTCCTGCTTTCACATTCACACCTTCCTGTTTAGCTTCTCTTAGAAATGCTAAAATGTATGAATTCAGAGAAATCTGTGTCACTCACTACATTTACAGTTCCATTATTTCTCCAAACATAACTATATGAAAGACTTTGATAGAGATCACAGACAGTAAATAGCATATTTCATAGGGATATGCTGAATTAGGCTAAATGGAGGATTTTCTGTCAAGACGTGAACAATAATGTCGATATTTTTAGGGTTTTAGCAACTTTTGGAAATGGATAGCACAGGAGATAATATGTCTTGGTCGACATCTTTGCCAGTTTGCGACACACATCCTCTGAGTATTTGTGAGTTGTACATAAACCAGCAATCCAGTGGTTTTTCATACCAACATAGCGAGTTAAGAAAGACTTAGATACTGACAGGATTGCGGATATGTACAAATATCTGCTGCTGACCATCTCAAGTCAGTGGTAGATTGATTAAATGATTAAATGGGTCCATCACGGGTGGAAAAAACACTATTTTTACAAAAAGAAGCAAAACAAGACGACCGACACAGGCCAGTTTAACATGTGTTGAGACGATAAATGTTAGTCTGAGTCTGCGTGTATATTTAGTTGAATACTCAGTTTGGTTATCCATGTAATCAGCTTAGCAGGAACATCACAACTGATTTCCCAAACTTATTCAATTTCAGTTCACAAGGTCCCAATTTGATTCAATACAATACCAATTGTTGTTGGATATAAAAAGAGTAATAATGCTATGAACTGTACAAGGAGCCATCCTAAATAATAGTACTTTACTATAACAGGAAAAAGTTGGTATCAGTGCCCCTTGAGAAATATTCAATGACGTTGGGAATTTCCCATTTTTTACTTCATTAGAGACTACTGAACTGAAGTTAAAGCAGTAAATACCAAAATAAATGAATAAATCACGTAAATAAATGAATCTGCATCACTTAACATCAAATTAGCCATTGAAATGAAGGCAATTTAAGGCACAATTGAATTTCTAGCTATATTTTTTTTCTCTAAAGTCAGTAACTCCATTTGAAGAGCCTAATATCAGTCATCAGCCTCTGCGAGAGCCAAGATCTGCCAGTAATAATAGCTTGATGTCCAAACCAGCCAATCTCTGCATTAAGACACTTTTAAGTATTTCCAGACTTATTTCCACACTTTGTTAGCTCTGTGTCTGTGCTGTAGATAGATCCGACACGCCGACGATCATTCTGGAATAGAGGTAAAAGTGCTCTGGGTTGTTTGGTTTGTTTTTTGTGTTGAAGGCAGGATGATGCTATAGTGAATACACAAAACAGAGTCAGGAGACAAGTTGTTTTGGGGTCCGATCCAGCGAAAGTGAACGTCAATGTGAGAAATTCAATTTGAACACATTATTTATCAAGCGGGCTCATTTTTTTAGCTAAAGATCTCTAGTTTTTATTATTTTTATTTATATTTGGAACTGTTATCCTTTTTAAAATACCACTTACACAGTACAGGAGAAGTTCCGAACCTTCTGCAAGGTTGCATTAAATTAACAAAAAGACATGCAGAAGACTGTCTATTACTTAGAGAAATTAAAATTCTGAATGATGACGTTTATGAATTCATACACTGGTCACATTCAAAAAGACTATCTGAACTGTTACCAAGAAATGACTCTTTATTTATACTTCACCTATTTCAGTATGGACAGCCACAAGTTGTAAATAACACTGAGTTAGTATTAAATACATTAAATAAAGCATTGTGATTATATCTGGCTTGTTTTAAAAAATAAGTCAACATTTTAGGTGATGCATACAATGGTAAAAGGTCATCCACATGTTACTATGGCAACTTGTCCATGGGTTACCACATTCGCATGTCAATAAAACAGAGGCTTTTTAATATTTTACTCCAAAATTTATTTTCAGCATAGTTGAACATAATATTTAAAAGGTTTTGTCCTACTTGATATCAATTTCGGTCGAGAAATCTTAAAAAATTGATATCTGTTTCAAGTCCACATGTTATCAAGCACTAATTTGACATTTTTCACCTAAAAATTTTATCTCCCCAAATTTGGTTATAGATAATACTGAAGTGCTTATGAATACCTACTCAAATATGTATAATACATGCATATAAGTTACTCTGCTTACATGACAGAGACTGTTAAACACGAAATTTGTCTGTGTTACCGCTTGAGCGGACCCTTTGGTAGAACATGTACACACGAGGAAGCACAATGCAAGTAAAAATAAATGTTTAACATTCCCTAGATATTGTTCTTTCATGCAATGATGAGGACTGTCAATGTAATAAGCCACAGAATAGCAGAAGGAAGAGGAAATGGCAAACCTGACGCTACACAGTGAAGATATTAATCCTCATCCCAACAAGTCAGACTATGGTTTTGTTTTTTTTTTTAAATTATTTTATTGTGTGTTTATCTAATTGTTTTTATAGTGGCTAAATGCACTGTAATTTTGTTCTGCAGTGCATCTCTGATGTAATGTCTGAATGACAATAAAGAAATCTGAATGTGAACACACTTTTTGATGAAAATCTCGCCAGTGAGTGTGTGTCTGTGCAGAGATGGACTCGTATAATGATCATCAATCTGAATGAGAAGATTAGTAGCATAAATGCTGCCAAAGTAAGATTGTCTTTCTTGAAATAAAGGCAAGAAATGTTAAAATCTGTACATGATGCAGACAACGCTCATTATTAAAGTTCCCAAATGCAAAACAAGCTCTTTTCAGTAAACTGTTGATGATTGAAGCGGTAAATATATGATGAAACTGCTGTTAAATCTGTGGCTGAACTAACTGACAACCAACCGAAGGCAGTCAGTTGCAGAAAGAAAAATCAGTGCAAGTCAGTTATTGATGCTGTTGTGATTATCATTCTAATGGTGTGCATTTGAGGGACAGCCTCTGCCCCCAGCTCTGTCAGGCTGATGAAAAGCCATCTTATCCTTTTCATGGGGGTGCTGGAGTTGACATTGCAGCCTTCTTGGCACAAGCTTCCATGGTGCCATCCAAAGAGGAAAAAGAGGCAAATCGCCCAGCCTTAATACTCATCCAAGACTACAATTCATTTAACAGAAAGCCCCAAGGGTCTCACTGGGTGAATAAACCACGAACACACATTCCTGTGCAGGAAAAAGCACAGCAGCGGCCATGAGAGAGAGAAAAAAGAAGTAGATTAATTGATAGAGGAGAGGAGACAGCTTTTTCTAGTGGGAGTGGAGTGGGAGAAAAGGAGAGGCAAGGGAGGAAGGCGAGGGGAATGAAAGGATGGCAGACAGGCTAAAGTGTTAAAGAGAGGAGACAAAACCCTGGCTTCAGTCCCAAAAGAAAGAAAAGGCGAGGATCTCACAAGATGATGGACTGAAGGAGGGAGGGAGGGATGAGGATTAGAGTAAAGAAAAGCAGCAGGGACAGGGAATGCCTCCCATTGTAATGATGATGTTTCCTAAGAAATGTCCCAGCCTACATACCTTAGTATTTATAGAACCACTTGGTTATTATTCATCACTGCCCATTAGAAGTCCCTGTGCTTGGATAGAGACTTAACTGCATGGTTTTAGTCCACTTTATTCTCCTTAACATCACTTATTTCCCTATGACAAACATTCTAAGTCGGTCACAAGATAGGATTGCATGACAACAGGCATGCATTTCATTAAAGCTGGGACTGGTACGTGCAAACACCGTTTAACTCAGTCGGTTTGTTGCTTTAGCCACTCTTAACCTATTTTTCCGAACTTTTCGTTGCACTCAACAGCCTTTATCAGTTTTTCTTAATCTTCTCTGCCTGGTGAAGAAGAAGAAGAAGGAGAGAGAAAAAAAAATCAGTGCAGCTCACCCGAAGTCCTGGTCCATAGACTTGAAGAAGAACTTGTAGTTTGGTTTGTTCAAGACTTGTTTAAAATCCAGCAAAGTTATATTTTCGGCAGCGATAGGAATCTTCACCAAATACGGCGTCTCCTCTTCGTCGATGTGATAGATTATTTTGGTTTCCGCCATCTCTGCGGCTGGTTTTTTTTATTTATTTTTTATTTATTTTTTTTTTTTTTTTTTTTTTTTTTGCCCCTCGTAGCCGGAGGTTACCAGAGGAAGCCCACTTGCGCGAGGCGAGGTAGCGTTCACTTTGTCGGGCTGTTAGCTAGCGGCGCAGCGGAGCTAGCTAGGTGGCTAACGGCGGAGGTGAGACGGTGACGGCCGCCAAGGTTTTCGGTCCGAGCCGGAGGTCGGAACGCGGTGAAAACTCTTCTCAAAAACCCGTGTCCGACTTCACCCGAACGCACGAAAATCTCATTCCCCCTGGAACCGAGGGGCGAAAACCGACCGACACGCTACATTCACACGACCGAACTACCGACAACTTTTCCCCCAACAAAAACATACGGAGGAGAGAGGGGGGGGGGGGTCTGGAACTTTTCTGCACTTTCTGCGAGCCAACGCGGCGTGTGACGTCATACGTAAGCCCCTTTTCTGGTTACGTCGCGCGCGCCCCCCGCCCCGCCCCCCCTTTCCCCTTCAGAGGTGTTTAATAAATAAATAAGTGACAATAGAAAAGTCAGAATAAAAGACGTAGAACCAGATTAATGTCGGATTTACGAACAAGTTTAACTGAGTTTTTGACAAATCTGAAAGAAACTGAATTTCAGCTTATTTACAATTTATTTCAGTGTGAAATGAATAAAATACACTGAACGACCCAAAGATATTTATTTATTTATTTATTATATCTTCTTCTGCTGCTTCTGTTTTTGTTCATTTTTTTGAGTTTTAATACTATTTGGTGCTTGCTACTTTTATTTTTTGTTCATTTTGTTGATTACTTTCTTCATTTTTTCCCCACACTAATTTCTTATTTGTTTCACATTTTGTTATATATCTCGTATCTCATGTAATCATAAACTGTAAATTAACTTTAAGTTTTTGTGAATGTTGTTACTATGTTGATCATTTTTGTTGCTTATCATGTTACCCATTTCGGTAATATTTATCATTTTCTTTATTCTTTGTGTTTTGGTTTGATTTTTTTTTTTAAATTATTATTATTTTCTGTTAATTTTGCTGCTTATTTTAGTCATTTTTGTGTATTTGTCCACTTTAATTACTATTTTTGATCATTTTGTTGTTTATAACCTTTAGTTTTGATCATTTGTAATTTTTTTAATCATTTTGTATATTATCTTCTTCTGTTTGTTCATCTCTATTATTCAGAATTTAGTTCATTATGGTGAACTCTTACCACGTTGATCATTTTTACTCAATTTGTTGATTAATTTCTCTGAATTTTGCTTACACCCTTTTATTTTTACTTCAAAAAAATTCCTTCATTACACTCTACCACTTAGAAAACACAAAACTACACTAGGAAACATTTACTGTCATTTGTGTTTCATTATTCTATTAATCACTATCATTAAAACCATTAAAACTAATGATTAAATTTGGCTGTTGCATCTCACCAGCTGCCAAAACCAGGTTATTGGCATCGAAAGCAACTGTTTTGCTCCTAAAATGAAGTTCCTTATCCTATAAACAGTTTGTATGATAAGGAAATAAAATGCCTTTTCCATTAAATTATACATAAATAAGATGTAGGAAAAGGGAACACTGCGTACTGTTTGATCACCGGGGTTAAACACACAGGTATGAGGGAAAAAACTGCTTTATTTACCAGTTTTCTGTCATTTTTTATATACACACATTAGACACAAATGTAAGGCAGCTTTATTCAATATTTTCTATAATGACATTATCAAACAACCACAGAGAAAAGAATGTAAATGAGTGAAAAACCCCGGAGCAGCTCAGATTTTTACAGTTATTTTCTGAGCTTCTAAACAATAAAGCAGGTTCTTGAAGTGCTATATCTGAAGCCAATGCGTTTACCAAGTGTCCCAAATTGATTTTACACTCATTTTATGCATTTATGACACATTTTTTACAAAATTATAAACACATTTCACTGTTTTCCACTCATTGCGTGTGATGTGAGAAGTTGAGGTTTAGCTTTTTTCAGTTTTTTCTTCCTGCACAATCATTTTTATTTACCTCTACTGCATTTTTATTGTTCTTTTCCCCTCATTTGTTTCTGTGTTTCTTAATACACATCCATATTTGGAAACCTTCTCATGTAGGTGTGTTTACTTCACGCATAATAAAACTTTATTGCGATCTGCTATGCTGTGCTCACATTTCACTGCATAATTTGTGCTCCTTGCTGATGGTTTGCGTGTATTTTATTGGCACAAACACTCAGAATTTGACTATTTTGCAGCAATTTGCACGACACATTTAATGCAATGCCGGTTTAATATGAGTTTTTGTTTGACAGAGTAGAGCGTTTGCATAAATAGCCTCACTGTTTCAGAGATAATGCCTGTGTGATCAGAAAAAATGTGCAAATATCAGAGTTGAGCTGTTATCTCTTAAAATCCACATATTTAAGGGTTAAATTTAAGACATATTTGAGCTGATTTAGATAAAAAAGCGTTTTAGTCACATGTTAAACACAAATTAGAAGATGCCCCCCTCTAATCAAAGTCTAATACATGTATTTTAGTTTCATAATTCTTACTCTAACCTTGAGCCAAAGTTCATAGTTCCATTCCAAAAACAGGGAGGTTAAAAGGTCAATATCCAAAATTAACCACTAGAGGGAGCTCTTCACCAGTCTATAATGAACACAGGAGCAGGAAAGCTGCAGCTCTGAGGATTTGTAGACAATAAACAGTAAACAAAAGTCATTATTTATGAATTTAGAAGATGTGGTAAATGTACACAATGAATTTATTCCAGTAAAAGAGCAGATAAAATGACTGAAGAAGTAAACGACTCAATTTACTCCAGTAAAAGGGAGAAATGACCCAGTATATTGAGTATAAAAGTAAAATGTGGCTTCAGCTGTGCACATTATTGAACCAGTTTTACTCCAAATGTGTCTTTTTTTTTTCTTTCTATGTTTTTTATTAGTCTTTATTCTGGGAAGATGTGCCCCGATGATGATTATCAAAATTAAAATAATTCTCCTAAAATGCATTAAATCTAATATCTGTTCTGAAAATGAAAGAGGTGGAAATTATTTATATTTATTGATTGATGTATTTATTTCAAATATGAATGTCAGAACAGAAGAAAATAAATAAACAAAACACTTAAACACAAGACATGAGACGAATAATACGTATTCGAAAAGGAGTGAGAAGAAGCATAACTTATAAGCTCCCACCCCTTCTGCTTAAATATTTAATAACAATAATATTCTTCCTAGTCTAAGCATATCTATACTATGTACTTTAATATGCCTGCTACTTATCATCAGATAATTTGGTTTCTGGCTTTATATTATTATGAACTAATAAAATTTATGGCAAAATATAGGGAGTGAAAGCAAAAGTTCTCAGAAAAATAAATATTTGGCTAAAACACAGAAACCTGAAAGCTCTACTGAAATATTTGAACTCAGTTACTTCTTATTTTACCTTATTTTTACACTTTAAAATAGAACTGCACAACATTTAATCTAATGTAAAACATTACGTTCAGCTATAACTTCATTTTTTTGTTAATTAGTTTCTTAATTTTTTTGTTCGTTTCATTCATTTTTGACATTTATTTCATTGTTTTGTGAATATTATTACTACGTTGATCATTTTTTTGTTCCTCGTAATGTTGCTTACCTCAGAAACACTTATCATTTTATTCATTTTTGGTGATTTTTAAATACATTTGGATTATTTCCTGTTGATTTTGTTGCCTCTAAACTCGACATTCAGATGCTGCTTAATGGTGACTTTAACGATGACTGTTATACATAGAGATAAAAGGGGTTTTTCCTGTTAGAGTCTCCTGTTTAGGATGTGCGGTCCAA
The DNA here is from genome assembly GCA_037367295.1 of Apogon hyalosoma. Lineage (NCBI taxonomy): Eukaryota > Metazoa > Chordata > Actinopteri > Kurtiformes > Apogonidae > Apogon > Apogon hyalosoma. Next base: position 18,223,395 of record JAPQRP010000012.1, on the reverse strand, counting down.
ACACCACCCCTATCACACAGACGACCACGAACATGACCCAGAAGACGACCGCCAGCACCTGCACACACAGCAGCGTCCTCTTGCTCTGCTGGATGACCTCCTCCTCTCCCATCAGCCCCGGCGCGGCGCCGTACGACCTGTCCGGGTGCATCTGCTGCACCCGCAGGCTGACGGTGGGCAGGATGATGAAGCGGGCGTCGGTGCTGTCTCCCTCCAGGGACAGCACCACCCTCTGCGTGACCGTGGCCAGGCGGGTTGCCATGGTGACAGGCAGGCGGAAGGCCACCGGGGGCAGCCTGGACAGGATGCGGGAGTTGCAGGGCAGGGAGAGGGCGTCCCCGGTCTCCAGGGGGGTAAGGTGGCGGCAGAGGGGACAGGGGATGGCTGGGGGCCCGTAGGGGTCCGGGGGGTCACAGGGACACAGCTGGATCCGCTGGAGGCACTCGGAGCAGAAGACGTGGAGACACTCCAGCATCCGGGGGGCTTTGGTGAACTGGTTGTACTCCTGGTAGCAGATGGGACACTCCACGTCCATGTGCTCCCCAGGGGTGGGGCTGGGGCTGGGGGACACAGCCGGGACAGCCCCCCTGGTCATGGTGGGAGTTGGTTTTGTGGTTTCAGAAGACGGTAGAGTCACTCCAGCCAAAAGGATGTTGGTGCTGTTGATAAGTTAAGATGAGATAAGTTAAGAGAGGAGAGGAGAGGAGAGGAGAGGAGAGGAGAGGA
>JAPQRP010000012.1:18204922-18216913 GCA_037367295.1 Apogon hyalosoma | reverse complement strand
TGCTCTTCCTCTTGCTCTTCCTCTTGCTCCCCCTCTGGCTCCCCCTCTTGCTCCCCCTCTTGCTCTTCCTCTTGCTCCCCCTCTTGCTCTTCCTCTTGCTCCCCCTCTGGCTCCCCCTCTGGCTCCTCCTCTGGCTCCTCCTCTTGCTCCTCCTCCTCACTTCCTCATCCACACAGTATAACCCCAGGCAGATCCCCTCAGTCCACCAGACCTGAAGGCGCATCAGTCCGGATCAGACGCAGACCCCAGACCAGACCACAGACCGGTATGTGCTCAGACCTGGAGTGCGGGATTTGTTACCTGGTCTTCAACGCGGGTCTCCGGTGTCCTCGTCGGCTCCGGTGCGGACACAGTTTCTGCGAGACCTGCCTGCAGACCCTGGCCCGGCCACAGAACCAGAACTCCAGGACCGAAACCGACCCGGCCCGGGCTATCGTGTGCCCCCTGTGCCGACACACCACCCCCATCCCCGGCGTGGGGGGGGTCCGAGCCGCGCTGAGGGTGGATGAGTGCGTCCTGGAGCAGCTGGTGGAGACCAGAGTCCTGTTCCTGGACCCGGAGGAGGACAGCGGGGACGACCAGGACCAGGACCGGGACCATGAAGGGCCGGATCCTCGGAGCTCATCCGAGGACGAGGACTCCTCAGCGGTTCCCAGTGGAGGGAGGATCCGGAGGTCCTGGATCCGCGTCTGGAGGAAGATCAGCGGCAAGAGCGCACGGAGAGGACGCATGGGTGAGTCCTGGAGCAGTGGTTTAGGAGAACATCTGACAAGTTTAAGGGGTTAAAGGGACACGGAAACAGGATTTAGGAGGATTAAGAAACGAATACAATGTTAATAACTTGAATATAGACGCATCTGTAACATTGGATCAGAGGATAATACTGGACTATTAAAGACTCAAAAACAGTTCAGATTTATTTTCTGCTTCATTATACAATAGAAATGCCTTTCCCAAACGTGGGCTCGCGGACCCAAAATAGGTCGTGAAGCTGTTTCCAAATATTGAGTAAAATATATAAGAATAGCATGATATGCGAACAAATTTTCCTAATTATAAAACCAGGAAGAGAGGAAAGAAGACGCCTCATAATAAGACAAAAGGAAAAAAAGGAGGAAAATTACAGAAAAGACACAAGAAGAAAAATGTAATTCTCAATGTAATATATCATAAATCTACTGAGCAACGTTCATCAGTTGGGTCTTGAGCTGAAAAAGTTTTGAATATTATGTACAGTACAATTATGTGTATATTTACACAGGCCCTTATTCTTCATTATTATAAGTTGTGACACTGACTAAAAAAGTGAATGTTTTATTTTATTAGTTGAATTTGCAATATTTAAAGAACCATACAGACCATAGTAGTACATAAATAAGCTTTAAAACTACATTTAATTGAAAAAAGCCAGTGTTCATGGTAGTAGAATATAACTTGCCTCAGTATCTACATCAAGATCAACAAAACTTTGCAAATAACACGAAGTAAAAACAATATTTCCATGGAAAAAAAAAAAAAAAAGAAACACACACACACATATATATATATTAGGGATGTTTCCTATGATGTCTTTGGAAATAGTTCATTAGTTGTTTAGGAGAAATATGGTTAGAATAAACACGACCACAGTAAAATATTAAGGAAATTTGAGGTAAAATTCTGAAACATTGCAAAATGGAAAATTCAAATAAGGTGCATAAATGGGTCTAAAGTAGGTGAATCATAAAGTTGGAACTCATGACGATAATAAGCACAATAGAAAACATAAACTGTTGTCTTATCATATGATCAGTCGTAAGTTTGCTCAGACTTTAGTAGAAATAAGTGTTTTTCTCTTTAACTGAAAGGTCAAAGGTCAAGTCAAACAAACCAAACTCCGATAATTAAACCTGACGTTGCCTTTTCTTTCAGACTTGACCAGTGACGACATGAGGAACTTCACCCTGATGGCCCAGTACATGTTCTGACCCCAATCCGGCCTCAAACATCCTGGATAATGTGACATGGTGGACCGCTGATGAGACGAGACGATCGGCTGGTGTTTCTATGACGACCACCTGAAACGGAGGCAAGATCACGAAGACCACAACATGGGTGTCATGACTGAGAATGAGCTGGTGGAAGAAGAAGAAGAGAAACTGAACCAGAACCTTAGTATTGACATAAAACCTGTTTGAGGTCAATGCTGCCTTCAGGTGCTATCGGGAAGATGAACGTTTCCACTTGGGATTCAAAATTACAAGTGTGTGGTGTTCAAGTGCTTTTGCTGTCATAGCAAAATGAAAAATGGAGGATTTTGGACGTGTTAATTCAGCTGCTACAGCTTTTATTTACTTTTTTGGCACATTGTGTATGCTATAAATGTACAAAATCATCAGCTAACAGCAGCAGAACATTAATAAAAGCGAAGTTTATCATTCGTGACTAATCCTTCGTGTCCTGCCGAAGGTTATTTTCATCTGTGCAGTTTTTGAATTAAAAGAAAAAGGGGAAAATACGACAGGAGGGACAGTCATGTCCCAAGTTTTCAGTTCGTAACTAGTATTTACCATAGTTCCCTATAGCGCATGAAGGCAGCATATGATCTGAGTCCAAAATGAGAATCAGCTGCAGTTTTGAACTCACCTTTAATGTTATTATTGAAACTGCTGAAAACATGTATAACTTATGAATGTGACTTATTTAAAACTATGAATGCACTAATATTTAGCATATTTATATTTGAATGTATATTTATTTCAGAAATGTTATTTTTTTTAAGAATTAATAAATGATTTGTGTTTAACTGAGTGATGTTTTATTCATGAGACAGACGCGAGGTTGATTTTTAACCCATGAGGACCCAGTGTGACTTTTGTGGCAGTTCCCAAATTAATTTCTCACTCATTTTAACCTTTCTTAAGTGACTCATCACCATTTGTTCCACAATTATCCTCTGAATTTTGCATTTTTTCCAGTGAAAATCATCTATTTTCCTGTGTTTAACTGACTGATCATGTTGATGTTCAGAGTAAATTCAAAGGCTATTGTATCAAAACAGAAAAAAACTGAAGGTGACTTTTTCAATTAAATATATCATTAATGAAACATAAACCCAGTGTCTCCATCCACTGTCATTGATCCGACTCCATGGGTTTTACTGGTGAATCAACGTTGTAGAAGATGACGGTGTTTCCACGGTAACTACGGAGCCTCTGAATGTCCATATGGCTCATATCTGGTGACCATGAAAAGATGAGGAACTGTATTTTACACCAATTATTTACATGGATTGATAAGATTAATGGATCAGCAATTTAGATCTGTAGATGTTCAGGTCTTCATGGGTTAAAAACATTTCTCAAACATGAATTATGAAGGTTAAAGATAAAAACAAACAAAAAAAACTCCACCTGTGATTGTTCAACCTGCTGCTGGTTTCCAGGTGAAGAGCATTTCCTCCAATCACAGTCACATGACATATTAGTCCAACAGGAAGCAGCTACACACATTTTATTTCAACGTGCCATCTGAACTGGTTGGAAGATGTGGGTCATGTCAGGTCATTGCATCCTGTTTCCAAGGTAAAACACACATTTTAAAGCAGAACTCCTGCATGAACAACCACGGCACGGGAAACGACGTGTGTTTTTTACCCGCAGACTCCTGTTTGTCTTTGTTTGTGCTGCCGTCGCATCCGTCGTCGTGTGTTCGGACTCGACAGGAGGTAAGATCTGAGCCCAACTCTGACGCTGATGTTTCATATCAGCTTCATTTAACCCATAAAGACCCAAAAGCATCAAAGGATCTGAACTGTTCACCCACTAATCCTATCGAAACATGGAAATAATTGGTGTAAAATGCAGAATTTCATCTTTTCATGGTCATCAGATATGACCCATTTGGACATTAAGAGGCTCTGTAGTTACCATGGAAACCCCATCATCTTCTACAACATTGATTCACCAGTAAAACCCATGGAGTTGGATCAATGACAGTGGATGGAGACACTGGGTTTATGTTCAGTTCACGACATGTTTGACTGAAAAAGTCACTTATTTTCTTCAATTTTGTCTGTTTTGATATAATAACCTTTGAATTAATTCATTTTCATGAACCTCAAAATTTAATATAGGAAATTAAATATTGGAAAATTCATGACTTACAGTGAAAAATGCAAAATATAAAGGATAATGTTATAATAAATGGTGATAAATCTGTTTTGTTTTATCGGTTTAATTCTGTTTTGATAGAATGACCTTTTTATTATTTCTTTATATACTGACTTTACTCTGAGCTTTTATGAACATTTACATGATCAGTCAATTAAACATAGGAAAGCAGATAATTTTCACCAGAAAAAATACAAAATTCAGAGCATAATATTAAAATAAATGGGGATAAATCACTTAAGGTTAAATGGCGAGAAAAAAATTAATTCAGGAATTGACATGAAAGTCACCTTGGGTCGTTATAGGTCAAGTTTTTAATTAAGTGATTTATCAACTTTTTTTTTTTTCTAATATTATCCTCTGTATTTTGCATTCTTAAGTGAAAATCAGGTATTTTCCTCTATTTAATTTATTGATCATGTAAATGTTCATAAAAGCTCAGATTAAAGTTGAGGGTTATTATCAAAAACGGAAGAAAAAGTTACTTTTTCTGTAAAATCTATCATCAATTGAACTAAAATAAGTGTCTCCATCCACTGTCACTGATCCAACTCCATGGGTTTTACTGGTGAATCAATATTGTAGTAGATGACGGTGTTTCCACGGTAACTACGGAGCCTCTGTACGTCCAAACGGGTCATATCTGATGACCATGAAAAGATGACAAACTGTATTTTACACCAATTATTTACATTTATTGATAGGACTAATGGATCAACAGTGATTTAATTTTTAATATCAGTAAATGATTTTGGTCAACAGTGGATGTCTGGGTCTTTAAGGGTGAAATCATTTTATCATGTTTGTGTTTTTTTTTGTTTTTTTTTTGGGAGACGTGTCATAAAACGGGAGATTTCCATTTTATGTTTGTTCAGCTGGTGTAAGATCAGGCTCAGGATTAAATGCACAGCAATAAGGAGGTCATTTATACAAAGATAGCGATGGGTTTAATGGTTTTACAGCCTTTTTTTACTTAATAAACAGGCCGTTTCTCAATCTCAGGATCCTTCGTAGACCAGACCACAGTCCTTCCTTCTGATCAATTCCTTCACGAATGGATCAGTTTAAAATCAGATTCTTCAAGTGCTCATGTAAACAACATAACGTGTTCCGTTTTATCAGATTACAACAGTAATCTGATTTTGAGAAGCCGGATTAATACCTAGATTTCTCTCCAACACTCAATCTTCATGCATGTATACCCGTTAATGTTATTTATTTTGTTCTTCTTCACCTGAGCTACCAAAATATTTAATTCTTAATCAAAACTGGCCTCTGGTGAGTTCCTGGTAACTTTAACCTTTGACTTTTTGTCACAAATGTCTTAGATTCATTCTCAAAGTGAACTTTTGTGCAGAAATTCTGTCAAGTTGTTTCTGAAATATTGTGATGAATAATGGGAAATGACCTTTTTTTTTTTTTGTTAGAGTAAACTACATATTCAGGGCCAGAGTAATCCAATAAATGTGAAATTGTGCTTTGTGCGTCATGAAAACTGTTAAATATTCTGTGTACTGTAGAACAAAAAAATGTAAATGTGCTTTATTTTGCAGCTCATGAAACGGGCATGAATCAATTCAATATTTGTTGTAACATTCCCAGCCATCAAGTCCACGTGGGCCCCAGAAGGGTTACATTTGGGCTGCATATAAGGGTCCCAAGTGGGTTTGTCCGTTGTTTCCATGGTGACCCCACATGTGTTTACCCACATCAGAATCTCTTTATTGTCATTGTACCAAGCACAACGGAATTGAGGTAGAGCTCTCAGGTTCAGTGCAAGAATTTACAGACGTCAAATATCAGTAATAAAAGGCACAGTTATTTACACTAAATCATAAAAAGTATTGCAAACTAAGATATTTGTAAAAAAAAAAAAAATAAAATTATAATAATTTAACTAGGGCAAATAAAATGAGAAGTAGTGCAAAGGACATGAAAGATGAATATCATTGGATAAATAGCGTGAAAAATAAATCATGAGATATTCTGATGTGGGGTCACCATGGAAACTGTGGACAAACCCACTTGGGACCCTCATGCAGCCCAAATGTAACCCTTCTGGGGCTCACATGGACATGCTGGCTGGGTTGAAGCGTACTTATATATTGTATATTTAACCCATAAAGTCCCAGTGCAACTTACGAGTCAGTTTTTAGCTCCTCTCAAGTGATGTATCACCATTTATTCTACTATTATGGATTCTAAAGTGAAAATCTGGTATTTTCCTACATTTAATTTACTGATCATGATTGATGTTCATAAAAGCTCAATTAAAGTTGAGAGTTATTACATCAAAAACAGAGACAATGGAGAAAAAAGTGACTTTTTCAGAAAAATCTGTCACTAATTGAACTAAAACAAGTGTCTCCATCCACTGTCATTAAGTGATATTTAGGGTTTTAACGCCATTGATTTTACTGGTGAATCAGTGATGTAGAAAATGGGTGTTTCCATGGTAACTACGGAGCCTCTGAACATCCAAATGGGTCATATCTGATGACCATGAAAAGACAAACCGTATTTTATCCCAATTATTAACATGTATTGATGGGATTAATGGATCAGAAGTTATTTAACTTTTTATGTCAGTAAATGATTTTGGTCTCCAGTGGATGTTTGTGTTCAGTTAATGATAGATTTTTACAGAAGTAACTTTTTTTCTTCTGTTTTTCTTGTTTTTGATAATAACCCTCAACTTTAATCTGAGCTTTTATGAACATTTACATGATCAGCAAATTAAATAGAGGAAAATACCTGATTTTCATTGAAAAATACAGAGGATGATATTAGAATAAATGTTATAAGTCGCTTTATAAAAGGTTTAAAAAAAAAAAAGTGAGATTTTTGAGGGCATCTTATCCACTCCTACAGTCCTCCATAACCCATAAATATTTAAAGCTGAGCTGTGGTTCTGACACTCAAAGTAAACGTTCTGCTCTGTTTTATCGGACTCTACTGTTGAGGTCAGTGAATTACAGGATCTGCATCAGGCCACCGATAACACACGACTTCCATATACGGCAGTGGAAAGTATGGACGACTACATCTATATTTACGTTGGTATTTTCGCAGGTCGAGCATAAACCAGCTCCATCCAGGTTCCTGCTTGTGTTGAAGTGTCCATGAGCAAGACTTTGATCATTTGAGGCTATATTTAACTGCAACGAAGGGTTTAATGTATAATGTTCACACGTGCTTCTGTAAATGACTTCAGATATGATTAATAGTTAAAAAAAAAAAAAAAAGCTAATTAAAGGTTCAATGTGTATGATTTCTGAATTGATCAGGTCTGTACTGTTCTACTGTTTTGGTTTTTGCATCCATAAGAGCCTGAAAATCCTTATACTTGTTCCCAACGTCTTCAATAGGTGTTTTCATCAAAGAATTTAATGCAAATTTTGAAAGAAGAAAAAAAAGCTTTGTTGCTCACTTGAGGCCAATGTGGATAAGTGAAATAAAAATCACCTTTTTCATATAAATTCTGTTTTTTGGCAACATTTAACTTACACGATACTCGTCCAGATATCAGATAAAGTATAAAACCTGTCTGGTACAACAGGTTCTGATGAAGAAACTCATTTATTTCTGTCTCATTCATGGAAAAAGGACACATTTTAGATGAAAACAGACTTTTTTTTTTTTTCTCTGGAAAACCCTTACTTGGTATTTTACAGAAATGCAACCAACCACAAGTTTATGGCAGAGATGGATAACTTGGTCAAAAAAGGAAGAGAGAACTGAATTTTTCACTTTTGGATCTGTTTCTGTCTAAAATGGCTTTGAGGTCTTTTTCAAACATGTTGTATAACCTGCAGCGCCACCTGCTGAGGACACAATGTGGCCTAGAATATTCACTATAAACCAGTTTATGGAAACGCACTTCAGATGGTCATTTTTTTTTTTTTTTTTTTTTTTTGCAACTCATGTTTGTTTTGTTTTTTTTTTTTTTTTTAATATTTTTTCAAATATGGAAAAACATTTCTCTTTTGCTCTACAGTACATCTGGAGTAACTTTAGCTACTTCAACTTTAGAAACGGAGTCGGTTAATGTTAACAAATGACTTCAACACAAACCTCACTTACACACTTGAGTAAATCTTACAGACTGAACTTTTACGTGACAATTTTTCATGATGTCAAGTTTATTTTAATTTCCTCTGGAGAACGCAGTTAAATTCTCAAATACTTTTTGACCTTAAGTTTGTTGTAGTTGTTTGCACCCATTTTCATCATTTACATTGAAAAAAAAAAAATTTTACAAAAAGATACTTGTTTTAAGGTTCAGTGTATTAGATTTAAGACGCTATAATGCAGAAATGTATATGTTTGTTGTTAATATAAATGGCTTGTTCTAAGATTTTGAGGCATTGTTACATTTCACTGCATGTTTCTACATAGATCAGAGTAATTTAGCCCCCCCAAAAAAAAAAAAAATCAGGGTTCATATCCCCTTAAATAAAAACTTAGAACAGACAAAAAAAAAATGGAGTACTTCGACTGCTTGGACTCTGCAACTTAACCAATAGATTTCATGAAAACTCACATATTGAAACTACACGATTATTTTGATATGCAAGACCTCTGAGAAGAATTTGTCGGACTTCAATCAAAGGTGTTTTTTCTCTGGTTTCTTAACAGTACCCATCATTATCCAGACAATTCTATAGCTGAAAAGCATTACATTTATATTTTCCTATTGTTTTCAGTGGAAAATGGACAGAAGCAAAACCTGGTCCGTCCAGTTTCCAAGACCTCGAGCCAACATCTGTTATCGTTACCTGAAGCTGATATAGTGGCCTCCCCAATCATTTACCGTCAATCGAATCCTCTGCTGTTCACCGAAAGGAGCTCTGGTTCCGGTCAGGGCAGTCCAGATAACCGGCAGTATCGCAGACGTGGAATGAAGCCAGCAAGCAACATTTTCACTGGTCGATTTCAGCCGAGTTTAGAAGGACTGCGATCCAGAGTAAACCACCCCCAGAAACCAAATGGTGACGCTCCAGATGGTCATTTCTTCAGGCCTAGTGCATTTCACAGCACAGCCAAAACTGGAAATCATCTTTATTCTTACCCACCGATCATTAGAAAATCATCGAACCCAGACCTTCTCCACCAGACCTCCAGTCTTCCACAAGTTCAGATGTTTAAAGATGCTTGGAAATCATACAACAGAGATAAAACTCCATATCAAGGCTCCTCAAGCACAAGTGACCATCAATTTGAGGTTAAATCTGCCCCCGATGCTGGTTTTTCATTCAAAACTGGCAGATTCCGGAGTTCACTGCCACATTCAGGAGGCCATAAAGAGACACATGAGCTCTCGGGTAGATCTAATGGGATCCCATTGGGCAAATTCCATGTCTTAAGTCGAGCCCCATCAGTCAGCGACGGCTTAGACTCGACTGTTCTTGAACACAACCCAAGCCCAGAGAAATCATCCATCAAAGGTTTCTCACTTGGTTCGTTCTCACAGAAGAAACCCAACTTCATAAGGGTCCAACCGAATCTGCTCAAGAAGCCCCAGACTCTTAAAACGTCTAAAGCTCTGGAAAAGTCGTTCAATGAACCTCATGACGTCAGATATCAGAGCTCTTTGGACAAATCGTCAGCCCAAACCATGAAACATTTCATCCCCATGCCTCTTGATTTCATGGCCAACTCTGCCAATAACGTTGAAAATCCTGGACCATCTACCAAAACCATCCACAGATTCAAAGGGTTTAAAAGTCGTCATTGGCAACCTTCCACGGAGAACAGTGGGCAAACCGTTCGTTCTTTTGACAGGACCAACTATAAAGGAAATGGATTACAAAATCTGTATCCATCTTTTAGCCAAAGAAAAATACCTTTAACTTCAACACCTCCAACCACTTCTTCTACGGCTTCTGCTGAACTTCGAACGACGATTCTGAAGACATCAGCTCCAATAGAAGCCCGTCCGAGGCTGCCGGAGAACAGCGCTACGAACTTCCAAAGCTACAAGCGAGTATATCAACTCCGAGGATTTCCAGCTCCACAATTTGGCAACCTCAAAGCGGAAAGAGGTGAAGGTGTAGGATTGGAAAAGTCTGAAACGGTCGAAAAAGGTCTTGAATTTCCCCAAAGCGGCAGAATCTATCAACCAGAGGTCAAAAGTGCAGAAAATGAGGTTAAAGTTCTGTTAATGTCTGCAGGAGATGTTGAAAAATTCATGGCTAAAAAGTACAAAAACTACCCTCTTGATAACAGGATTGGAGATGCGTCTAACAAAATTCGCTCAAATTTTGTAGAAGAAAATCCCACATTAGTGTCACAAACTCGTATTGTAAATCCAACTCTTTCAAGACCAACAGGAGATCTTACCGTGGACCTCCAGCCTCGGACACCTGGTAAAACCAGACTTCCTGAACTAAAGGAAACGCTTGTGTTAAACCCTCTGACCAGCAGCACAGTGAGAGGAACACGAGTAACGGGAAAAGCCAAGAAGTCCCGTGGATGGGCGACTTCTTTCAGTAGCGTTGGAGGTCCGGTCATCAGGACGCCAGAAAGCCCACCCATTGTAATCAAAGCCATCATGTACGCCGATGTTGCTGGAAGTGCATCGTTCAGCAGAGTCGGTCCTACAACGCAGATGTAGACGGAAGACGATGAGTAAAACGAAACGGCTACAACTGAGTAAGGACGACGGAAATGAGGCCTTGAACACCAGCAGAAGTCTGGGAGATTTCACAAACGAGACGGATTTTTAGAGCAAAAGACGACGTTGAGAGTTGGTTGAAAACATGAGATTCCTTCGTGAAATGGTGACGGAAGAGGAGATTTGACTTTGTCTGAAAACAAAGTGAGTGAACATTTGTTGGGTCTCGATCTACGAAAATCGGTCAGTCGTCTCCTTCACGTCGGTGAATCTGGAAAATGACTCATGAGAGTGTGTCAAACCACAACGAACTCTATTAAAAAAATGTAAAAATATTTTGTAAAAACACCCTAATTGTGTTAATTTATTATGAGCTATTTATACGTTTATGTAAATGTTGTGAATGCGGAAAAGTGAAAATAAACTGACACTGTAACAAAATGAAACGGAGTATTATTCAATAAGAACTAAAATGTACAGAAATAATTAAAATTGACTATTGTTGAAGTAAATCTAACTTACCATAATCCAAAAGTTTAACTGATTTAAAACAACTTAAATATGTAATTCTTAAGCATGTGAAATAAATGAACAAAATTATCAATAAAATGAAACAACAAAATAAGGTAACGTTGATAAATGCTGCAAAATGTCACTTTAATAATTGATTATCATTGTAGGGGTTTGAAACGAAGGTTATATTGTCTGATTCATGTCATTAACACTTATTTATAATTGGTAAACATGTATGTGTAAAGCAAAATGAAATATTGAAGTAGTTCTTTGAGTCAGCAAAATGTATAAGTACCACACGTTTCCTGTGTGAAGAATCTACACTAAAGGCATATTTGATAAAATATGACAGAACAGGACAAAAGTCAAGAAAGGAAACTGTAGTTATTGTATTTTGATGTGTATAACGATTAAACCCATGCTATGGACTGTTTTTTTTAATACGCAACAGTGATTGTATGTCACTTTAAAAAAAAATTGCAATGTGACACAAATATTAAGTGTATTTGATAAGCCCTACAAACAATGGTTCTGCAATCCAGTGCTAACTCCTGTGTGTATCATGTGATTAAAAGACAGAAAGGAAAACATGAAATGAATAAAAGCACTGTTTTTTGTCAGTACAGTGACATAAATATTGATGGAAGAACTGAAATGATTTGGGTTATTATCAAGAAAACATGGAAAATGGATAGATATCAGCTCTGAAAT
>JAPQRP010000012.1:18179530-18197263 GCA_037367295.1 Apogon hyalosoma | reverse complement strand
GAAGTGATTTTGGTTATTATCAAGGAAACATGGAAAATGGATAGATATCAGCTCTGAAATTCAACTACTATGAGCTACTTTTGTTGGTATCATTATATTTGTCCAAACAAATGGACCTTTAGTTGGACCAGGCAGTAAAATGAACGAGAAAATGAAGAAAACAAGAGGTGGTCGAATAATGTTTTCCATTACTGTAAATGTGTGTTTAAGGGAGAACTGATGTCAGGTTAATCTGTAGTGAGCTGACAAACAGCAGCTGAGGACTAGTTAAGACTAGTTAACTAAGAAGAAAAGAAAGTGAAATAGAAGCTAAGTGTCTATACGTAGTATTTAGACTTTCAAGTGTTAAAAATTACCCCAAATTATTATAAGTGTGTAAAATAAAAAGATGCAAATGTATTGTTTTATTTTATGTATATTTATGTGTAGGACAAATTTACTCTAATTTTCCTCTAGTTCTTCCCTTTATCCTTTTAAAGTACACTGAAGTGTCTTTGCACCATATTTGTGTACATAAGCTGCTAGCTGTAAACCACTTATTGCAAGAATTAATTAACAAACATGGCAAACAGCCACGGAATGCCAACAGAGCCCGTGTGCAATTAACAGTAAATGTAATTAAACATTTGCATAACAATATCCTGCTGACTTTTGATAGTTTTATTGGTTTAAGTAAAGTTTAGTCAAATTAACAAGTTAACGAGCTTTTAAAAAAGCAGACTAACCCCTTTATTAGCTCTAAAACCTAATGGGATTAATTTACAGGACAACAAACAAACACTTAAAGGATCCAAGTGACATGAATAAAACTATGACTCGGCATCACCGGAAAGAAGCAGCCTCTTGTGGTGGCTGGTGGTATTACACTTACAGCAACCGCGTGTAGTATTCTTTTCAATTATCTAAAAAATACAAACAAATTATCATTAGCGCGTTTAGAAGACGGCGCTGTGAAGTTAGAGATGAACTGAGAGCGAGAGTCTGGTTTCGATCAGCTCTGTATGTAAAGTGTCGAGATGAGTTTTGTTATGATTTGACGCTATTTAAATAAAAATTGTTCGATTGATACAACTGAATTTATTTCCAGCGACAGGCCACGGGATTTATGTGACCACTAGAGGGAGTAGTGAGTCACTCTGTCAGCTAAGGCCAAGTTGAGGATGAGAACCGTTAAGAAACAACTTTTAGAATCAAAGAAAAGAAGTGATCAAAATAGAAGCTGTTGTTTTCTCCCCTGGACACGGCTGTAAATGTAAAGAATGGAGTTTGATGGTGAAATGTCAGCGTTTCTTCAACACGGGTGAGTCTGATTCTGAGGCTTATCGAGGTATAAAGTTATTATGGGATGTTATTATCTTTGCTAAGTTGCTGTTTGTTGATCCAGGGTTCAGACTAAACTATGACAGTTCTGAACGTATTTTTAAAAAAAATTCCAAACAGATCTTTAGCTCAGCGACTGAAAACACAAACCGTACAGAAAACAGAGGTGATTTATGGTTTTACTGTGGCTGATTTCAGTCGAAAAACAGGGCTAAGCTAACAGAGCTACAATGTAAACTATCGGCTGATGCAGCACGTGAACATTGTAAGACACGGTGTTATTTTAAATGTCGGGGAGTTTTAGTTTGAAAACGAAAACTTGATGATACCATGATGCAGATGTGTGGAAACAATGATACTATATTAAACTTTACTTAGTGACTGATACAGTCTGTGGATACATAGGGTTGATTCGTTGGTGGTTTTGGTCCTAAATGTGTTCTGGTACCAGACTGACCCCTGCTGGTCAGAGTTTGGAATATCAATACTAAAAATAGCCTTTTTAAATGTCCAGTGTGTTAGATTTAAGAGGATCTAACAGCAGAAATGGAATACAATATACATCATTATGTTGTGTATTGGTGGTAGTATTCAGTATTATGTTATCTTACAATTCTCATTTAAGAATTAGTCTGGGGCCAGATACATCTTTGTAACTGTACTCGGTGTTGTTTTGGAGGAAAATTTGCATATAGTGAAGTGAGTCGCTCAATAACAGGATTATTCCAACAGAGAACATCCTGTGAGCCAGACTACTCATGATCCAACAGAGTATTGCTGATGCAGATTAGCTCATTAAACAGACGGTGAGTGTGGAGAAATATCTGAGCGGATCCACATCATTAAGTAAAGCTAAAGCTAAACAAGATCAACCGAAAATGATGACGGTCAAGTTTGTTTTTACTGAGCAACAGGATCTGAAACGGGTCATAAGTTTTTAGGATTTAGTCAATGAAGTCACAAAGGCAGGAAAAGATAAAGGAAAATACCGGTTTGAACCAATTTAAACTGGGCTGAACTGGTTTAATCTGGGGTTGAACTGGTTTAAAACAATTTGAACTAGTTTAAACTGGGGTTGAACTGAGTTAAACTGCGTTGAACCATTTAAACTGCGTTATGTTGGATTAAATTGGATTGAACTGGTTTGAATTGGTTTAAACTGGGTTGAACAGGTTTAAACTGGGGTTGAACTGGTTTAAACAGGTTTAAAGTGGGTTGAACTGTTTTAAGCTGAGTTAAACTGGGTTGAACCATTTAAACTGGGTTATATTAGATTAAACTGGTTTAAACTGGGGTTGAAGTGGTTTAAACAGGTTTAAATTGGGTTGAATTGGTTTGAACTGGTTTAAAGTGGGTTGAACTGGTTTAAACTGGGTTGAATTGGGTTAACCTGGATTAAACTGGGGTAACCCGGATACTGTGGAGCTCCAGCCGCCCACTGAAACCACATACTTTGTTCCATATTATTGTTTGGGTCCCATTCGTTGAATGTGAATCGGACTGTTCCGACCTCTGGGGTTTTAACAGACGTAGTGATGGGATTGATTTTCACTGACTCAGACAATGGACGACAGATGAGACGCCGCAGACCAGACACAACAGGTTCACCTATTGGCCCCCGTCCAAGACTCCATCCACACCCTGAACCCACTGCCTCTCCCACTGGAGACGAGCACACTGGGAAACCAGGGCCACCGCTGGAGGACGCACAGAGCGTGAGCAGATGTACACGACAAGGTGGGACATTCATTGACCCCTGGTGGTGAAGGTGCAGAACTGCAGCCGACTCAACATGTCCCATCCACACCTTAAAAATAGTGTTTTTTTTCTTTTTTTTTAAATTAGAGGAAATCTGTCCTGAGTTACTCAATAAACAGCTCATTCTAAGGTTAAAAAAAAAAAAAAAGAATATAACGCTTCTTGTTTTTGTGTGATTATCCAAAAATAAAAACATAATTATTAATATTAGATTTAATTTATGCAACTAGATCCTCTTATGGTCTATTTAACTCTTTCTTACCTTACTTTTGTGGTCTTTCATAGGTCGGTTCTGTATATTTAATATTTTATTGGTTTTTCTATGAAAACGTTGCCTCCATTTTCACCAGGACTCTCTTTGAACAAATGTTTCATCTAAATAGAAGTTGGATTTTAAGATTTCTATTAATAATCAGGCATTAATATTTTTTTCAATCAAGCCTTTTCACTCAAATTGACATTAAAACATACATCTACTCCTAATATTCAACAGCTGGTATAAATGCACAATAATTAACTTTTTATTTCTATCAGATTTTCTTAAAATTAACACAAAATTAGCTGAGGTGTAACTGTACTGACGTTTTCACTTACTTTACTTATTTTAAAATTTATTTTTCTAACTTTTAATCCTGACCGAAATATTTGTGCTTTCTAGTTTCAAAACAGGCCAGTGGATTTATTTTTAATGCTTCTGAGATGAACTATTGATTGTTTTTATTTTGCTCGATTTAGTGCCTAGTAAATTTAGTAAATAAATGAAATAACAATGTGTGTGTGTGTGTGTGTGGGGGGGGTCTTACTGAATAAATCAGTGAATATCATACACAGCTAGCAGAACACAAAAACTAATAAAATAAAAAAATATAATAAACAAATGAATAAAGCTAACATTTGCTACTGTTACCTCAGTAGCGAATATTAGCTCACTGTTGTCAATGATTTCCTGACTAAAACCATCTTTAATTCAAGTATTTCTGCTGCTGCTATTTTGGAAACTGTTAGCTCATTTTAGCTCATTAATATTAGCTGATTAATGCTAGCTGATCTTACCTCGCTTGCTCTTGTTAGCTAATGGCATCGCTCTGGGTAACATTAGCTAAATATACCTCTCTAGCCAATATTAGCAACTGTCACCTCAGTAGATAATGTAATCTTGCTGTTGTCATTAATTTGAAGACTAAAAACATGTTTAGTCTTAGTATTTTTGCTGCTGTTACCTTGCTAGTAGTTAAATTTAGCCCGCTAATAATAGCTGTTGTTACCTTAGCAGTGAATGCTAGCTAATCTTACCTCACTAGTTCATGTTACAAGGACAAAGATATTTTGACCGGCATTTAAATTTAGCTTGTTGGCCAAAAGTACTCTACTTAAAGATGACTTTAGTCAAGACGCTGTTCCAATGTTTTGTTTTGTTTTGAAGCCACATGCATCTGTAATTAGAATAAGTTTGGCTGAAAGATGATTAGTTTATAATTAGTTTATTTGAATCTGTGCATTGCTAACTGTTAGCTGAATTTAGCATGCTACCATTGAATATCTATTATGACCTATGATATAAGTTCTTTGAGCTAACATTAGCTTCATAACCTTACGAGCTAATATTAGGCGCCTTGACTGTTTAATAAATCATGGTCAATCATGTCTAAGGCGACCACAGTAAATCTGTTGAAACTACTCGAGCTAAATATGAAGTGAGCTTTGAACCCCCCAGGTCCAGTTAGTTTAAAGTGTAAGACAACCACATCTGAGTGAAGCTGAACCAGGGTCAGCCGGGTTTGCGTGTCCCTTCAGGAGTGGGTGTGGGGCTGTTACTGTCCTACATCAGCTTCCCTTTGTCCGCATTTACCTTATTTTGACTTAGTAAAAGGAAGTGGGAGCTCGTGCAGGTGCAGGCCGGCTTTGTGTTACTGTATTTTCATGTCTATTAACATCTGCAGAGCCGGTGTTGAGTTACTCTGACATCTGCGAACGAGACGGCGATGACGATGATACAGGACCCCACACAAGATAACAGCAGAGTTATTAGAGTGTTCAGCGTGGGTTTGGTTACTTCGACGGACAGTCAGCTTTACTTTATTAAGGATTTGGAAGAAAACCTTTAATTACTGATGCTCAAACAGTAGAATGTATGAAAGTCAACCGATTAACAAAGGGGCCATACGTGAAAACCCAGTTATTCAGCTTTTAAAGCATTCCGTATTATTCATCCACGAAGACTGAAAAAGAAAAAAAGTGTCAAAAAATATGAAAGTCTTTCATGTTGTAGGGTGCTAAGTGGACCATAAGGTTAAAAACTAAACCAAACTTAAGTAAATGAAGCTAAAAACTAAACTAAACAAACAAACCTATTAATAATTAACCTAAGTAACTCCTCCAGTGTCTCTTTTGGGTCACTTTAACTGGTCCCTTAGCCTGGATAAAGGAGGCGGGTTGGAATTGGAACATTAAAAAATAAACAAGAATTGACAGAATACAATTTATTTGTAGTTATAAACATATGTCGGGTGTTTGTTTGTTTTTTTTTTACTCACTTTTTGTCTCTCCGACAATGTTATTTCTTTCTCCTACCTTGTTCACTACAATGACATGCACATTTCCAATTATGGAAGTTAGGTGATGACATCATTTCGCTACTTTTAAGACAAATACTTTCGTTACTGAGGAGCTGGAAACACTGACTGGCGGGAACCCAATGTGTTTCCTGTGTCAGCTAACACTAAACTGATACGTCAGAGCTTCTGTTTATTGAATAAAAGATCTTTTTCCAAAGAAACAACTAACCCTAACCCTGTAGGAGTGGTTAACACAAACAGGATGTTCAGTGGTGATGGGTCGTGTTCGGAAGACCCCCTTTTTCTGCTCAGCTCTCTCGCTCTGTGTTAGCACTACTCACTGCAGAATTTTGTTTTGATCGGTCCCATGTCCAGATCCTCACATGTGATTTGCAGCACGGCAGTCATGCAGCCAATTATGTGTGAGGACATATGTTCACATCATTACATTATGTGAAAGCAGAGAAGGGGCACAGATCCTCCACTGTGGTTCTGAGTGAGACAGCAGTAAGAAGGAGAGTCCAAGTGCATCCCAAAAACTGGCAATAAATATAAGTGACACAAAAAGTATCTGGCTGCAGTTTAAAGACCTTGGAAATAACAGAGCAATGTTCCTTCACTGTAAAATGAAAATCACAGAAAGAGCAGGTTCCACCACAAACACACGCATCAGAACGGTCTGGTTCTGTTTTTAGGTCTGTTCCTGTTCTGTGGATTCGTTTGTGCGCAACTGAAAGTTCTATTAAAATACTAGACAAAAATACAAATGTTTTTGTGACATAATTGCCTCATTTCGTGCATTTATTCAAAGGCTCTGCATAAAAACCCCTGAATGCCAAAGGGTTTATTAACGTGTAAACCCTTCATAATTGCCGTTAGGCTAAAACATTAGGCTACAAATGATACTACGTTAAGAGCCGTTTGGGAGCCGAGTCACAAAAGCCGAACTTCCCATCACTATCGTTCAGCAGATTCTGTCTGGCAAATGATCCGTGAAGTTTACCAGTATTTTATTACAGGATTGTTTAGAATAACATAGCTACATTACCTGTTTTTATACGATATTGTGTCATATGGCTATAGTCAGCTAGCACCAATTACAAGTCAGATAAAGTTAATGTTGTCAATCAGCATTTTTGTTACAGTCCGGCACATTTATATCTAATTTTGTTCAATGCAGATGTTCATTAATGTGGATTATCCATTGACCAAATAAACTAATAAATATGTTATC
The DNA here is from genome assembly GCA_037367295.1 of Apogon hyalosoma. Lineage (NCBI taxonomy): Eukaryota > Metazoa > Chordata > Actinopteri > Kurtiformes > Apogonidae > Apogon > Apogon hyalosoma. The sequence goes on along the minus strand of JAPQRP010000012.1, from coordinate 18,190,396 downwards.
ATTTAATTAATAAATACCTGGTGAAGTTGAAGATCTTCCATTGACATAGATGGTACCAATGATACAAAACAGTTCACTTCCTGTCTCCAGCATGGGTTTGGTTGATAGGATTGAGAATATAATGTATTTGATAGCAGATAAAAAAGGTCTAAATACCGTATGTCCCCAAAAAATGACAATCAGACTTTCTGCAACGATAACTTTAAAAATAGTGAATCAATTCAAATGAAATTACAGAGCGTGGAACTATAAGTTATTCCCTCCATCTTGCAGAAAACCCCATTGGATTTGCTTCAGTGGTCACGGAGAAATGTGGATGTTTGTAAAGCAGGTCAGAAGTCCAAGTTTTGGGAGGAGACGTGCTGTCCGTTGCGCTGACGCCTTACAAATACAAAGTTGTTCATTATGTTCTCGCACAAAAATATGTCTTTTGAAAAAGTGACTGCCTGTTTCTTTTAATTTTCAACGAACCAACTGAATAATGAATTACATCAAAAAGGAAGCAGATTTCTGAGTTTTGCAAATGTTGGTAAGGTACAAAAATGAATGATTGAAGAAAAATATTAAATTAACTCGTGGAAAACTGGATTGAGCTCTTCCTCTTTGGCTTTGTTTTATTTTTCTTTTTTCTCTCTTTTGTCATCAAGATGATCATAAACAATAGCATTTACACTGAACTCTTCCCTTAAAAACTAAAAAAATTTCGTTCTTGGTTAAAACTAAATAATATAAATGCACAACTTAGCACATTAATTAAAGTTAATCTTAAGGCGTGACAAAACTAAATTATTCCCTGGCAGACCAAACTTGGAAGAAACGAACCCATGACATGCTTTACACAGATCCACATTTCTCTATGACCACTGAACCAAATTCAATGGAGTTTTCTGCAAGATGTAGGTAACAAGTTACAGTTTCATACCCTGAAATAGCATTTAGATTAATTATTTTTAAAGTTATCAGTGCGGAAAGTCTGATTGTATTTTTTTTTTTGAGACATACGGTACACCATAAACATTTTTAAACAGATTTTACTCCAGTTTCTTTCTTGTTTTTGACTCTTCCAGATGACATTTGCATTCCGAACCGTCACCAAGCAGAGTTTTTCATCTGATCCATGAATCTGAAAAATAATATTTTAAAGTCACAATGTTCAGCGGATATACACCTTAAGTAAAATGGGCAAAATTTTTACTTGAGCGACTTTAAATGAAAGTATTGTTGAAAATCTGTAAATTGTGACGACCTCTCCCCATGGGAACGAAGAGGATCCATTAGTCTCCTAATGGGGCGGGGCTTGGAGAAGTCATGTGATACAGAAACAGGAAGTGACTCTCCAGTGAACCATCTGGTTTTAAGGCATCTGCAGTGCCGATCAGTTTTAGTCGTGTGTTTTCAATGTTAGCATTAGCTTGGTGCGTTTAAACCCTTGCTCATCACCAGCTCCGCCTTCTTCTCCAAATATAGTCATTTCTGGTTCCGAGATACCAAAATGGGGTGGGTTATGTCAAACGCCATCGCGATATTAACATTTTAGTAGAAAAGTAACTGTAAAACAAATAAATGCACTTAAAGATTTTGCTATTATGCTAACAGCTTTAGTAAAATGTTACATTATCCTTGTTCTCTATTAAACATACATAGAAAACAATGATAAATGATAAAATGTTAATTCAACTGTTCAATTTATGGACACAATCACATTTAAGCACAGGTCCAGTTTTTCATAAAGGTCATTAGTTTTTCTTAATGTATTTGTTTTTATTTCACTATTTTCCACTACCTGTTTTAGTAGTAGTCTATGTAACTCTAGATTTTAACAGCAATCACACCAGACAAAGGCTTAATTAATTCACTTGAATGACTGAGTCGAAGTACCGGTAAGGCAGGTGTGTAACACTGCTGGAAACCTGTCAGAAACAAGTGCAACTGATCTCATCAATGGGAGGAAACAAGAACAAGACGGTGACAAAAACCATCAGGCCTTTTCTTCTCCACATTACAGAGCGACAGGGATCAGGGTTATGTCGGAGGCGTTCCATGAAGACGTTCGTAACTAGTCGACAATAGGGGTGGACAGATTGATCTAAATATCAATAATGTCGATACCAATGTCGGTATCAGTATCAGATCAATACTAGTGTGATGAGATCAATATTTTTTCTGCAGTTTCTCTTCTAAATGATCACCAGTGCAAATTACTCACATTTCCTAACAGTTCGCGTGGTGGCGGTTTCCTGCGTACGCTCACTTATGTTTTATATTGTTGTATCGATATATTGTTAAATTGTAAACCATTTAAAGTTACATTTCTCAGTCCTGCAGTTTTCATGTTTGCAATTTGAGTTGGTTCATAACATTTTTTTCAATTTGCCTAAAATCTTTGTCCTCTATTTTATTACAATCATAATCATGATCAACCAATGAAAGGGAAAAATCACAAAATCATTCCATGATCATGAAATTTCAAGTGAAAAGTATCTGTATCTGCAATACTGGTCCTGTATTTACTTGATATAGGATTGATATTGATCGGATACATTTGATATTTAAATTTGGACATGCGGACAAATAGTTGTGACATCGTGCACTTTTGTGTATGGGGAAAAAGTTTATTTTATTGCTTATTGTTGTATTTAATATTAGTTTAACAAACTTTATTAGAAATTGGAATTGCTCTGCACAAAATGCACTTTTATTTAAGGGAAAAAGTATTTTATTGCTTCTTGCAATATGTGTTGAATATCCATCCATCCATCTTCTACTGCTTATCCAGGACCAGGACGTGGAGGCAACAGTCTAAGACGGGATGCCCAGACTTCCCTCTCCCCAGACGCCTCCTCCAGCTGCTCCAGGGGGATCCCAAGGCGTTCCAAGGCCAGCCAAGAGACATACTCTCTCCAACACGCCCTTGGTCTTCCCCGAGGCCTCCTCCCAGTGGGACATGCACTGAACACCTCCCCAGAGAGGTTTCCAGGAGGCGTCTGAATCAGACGCCGGAGCCACTTCAGCCGGCCTCTCTCAATGTGGCGGAGCAGCGGCTGTACTTTGAGCTCCTCCTCCTAAGCAGCCACCCTACGGAGGGAACTCATTTCGCCTGTTTGTATCCGGGATCTTGTCCTTTCGGTCATGACCCAAAGCTCATGAGCATAAGTGAGAGTAGGAACGTAGACTGACCGGTAAATCAAGAGCTTCGCTTTTCAACTCAGCTCGTTCTTTACCACGACAGACTGATATGACCACATCACTGCACAACTGAATATTTAACAAACTTTGTTTTGCGTTCTAATTGTTGTGCAGCAAATAGTCTTGCATTTTATTGCTACAATAAATATGAATAAGAGTTTTTTTTTTTTTGCAGACTAGTCATTAAAGTAGTTGATGACTGGCTGACTATTAAAATAGTCATTAATTGCTGCCCTCGTTCACACTCTCAGCCTGTAAATTGCAGCCTCCTCTTCTTCATCTTCATCCTCAGATCAGTAGAGCTGTTGTTTTTCTGTCGCTTCTTAAATATCGCCGATTACCTCATTACATCAGTCAAAAAGCAAACTCTGCTGCCAGACACAGAAAACAAAAGAAACCACAAGTCGTTTTGCTGTTTGACTTTTTTTTTTCCTTTTAGTCAGATTTTTTTTTCCTCAAGCAACAGAAGTAAAACTGTCTACATCAATGGCAAATCTCACAATATTCGCATTCAGTACCATCCCTCGGGAGAACAAGAGGAAGAGATAAAACAACTTAGAGCATCAGCAGCACCTTCCTGCCCATTTTATAAACATCTCTAACAATGTATTGAGTGAAATCATACAGCCACGGTGACTCTCCAACTCCGTTTTTCCAGGAGCTTCATGATGTCTGACTGTGAACATGAAGCTTCAGATTAAAACATTTTAAAGAACAGACTCATTGAGAGCATAAAAACAAAATCCACACAGTTCATTCTAAAAGTCCACCAGATGCTCAGAGCTAGACGGGGTTTTCATTGGCAGGATAAAATCTACTCGCCAAAGTTTACCTTCAAGTTTGTGCACCGTTCTCAAAAAACATCGTGTAACTTCCATACGCTCGTCTGCGAATCTGGTTTCAAGTCCAATTATGTCTTCCCCACTTCGGCATTAGTTTAGTAATTAGGCGCAATTAAGCCCACATCCTCAATCTGCTTGTAATAAAGCCACATTGTTTTGCTCTAAACCCCACGACGTGTCATGTGACCGAGTTCATGAACTTCCTACGGCTGCAGACAAACACACGAGTACAATTTGCAGCGACGCAGACATGTACGTTGGCAGAGAGGAGATGTTTTTGTTTGTTTTGTTTTCCACGGTGGCTTTTTCTTTCTCTTCATGCATTTCTTTTTTTTTTAAATCCTCAAAGTCACAGGCAAATCCAAGGTTAAAGCGTACGCGAGTCTCCACGATGACCTTTATCACCACGTCACATAAGCAGACTGTGAGGCGAGATATGTCAGCGCTGTTCTCCCACCGCCACCGCCGAACAGCGACCACAGAGATTACACTGAGAACACAACAAAACAAAGCAGCACATCCAGGCTTGAGGGCTGACGGTTGCTTCTTGAGGAGCGTAGTCTTTGTTGTTGTTGTTGTCGTTGTGTTTTGGCACAGACAGGCCTGCGATAAAGTCCTCCAAAGCGGTGAAGCCTGAAATTCCTCCGCTTGGGACCGCGGCCGTCAGTCAAGTCTTTCGATAGGTCACCATCACACAACACAAACAAGGTTATTTTATGAGAACTGTACAGCCAAAAAGAGACCAAAAATAGACACAAAAATAGATATATTCTGCTAAGACAGCCCTATTAGTGCTAGCTGCTAAGAGAGACAGACGGGCCAGTAGGACAGACAGGCACTTAGTACTGATACATAGCGGAGATTAAAGTAAGAGCCAACCAAGCGAACGACAGAGGAGGAAGGAGAGGAGACAGAAACCAGGGCTGATCCACGTTCAGTCCAGTCAGCTGACAAATTAAAACACGGAAAAACTTTATTAAAACGTCCTCTTTGTATAAATTAAGCGAAAGCAAATTAGCAGTACAGTTATTCTTGAGGCCGCTGCTGACTGAACTGAAGGATGACCCCCTTTCCTTGTGCTGACAGCAGTGTGCTTCCTGCTAAACGGGCTAATGCTGGCTTCGGCAGAGCTAGCATTAGCATGGCTATTGATAGGGTCTCTATCCTGGGCTGTACGTACCGTATGTTATTTAGCATCCTGAGACGAAGGGGATTAAGTGAGACACAAGAGTCTGGATCTAATAGCACTAATGGGATTGCCTGGCTCTATGTCAGGGGTCTCCCCTGAGCTGTAGTCAGCAGGACAGTGAATTTACGTCCTGGCACCATGCTAATATGTTAATCTGACCTAGCTGGCTTTAGCTAGACAGCAACCTACTGCTACGAGTGCCGTTGGTTTGGATTTGTGTCTTAATACTTATGGCGTATGGCTCCTTAACATGGTGAAAATAAACGGTAAAAAAGGTAGGAGAAAGACGAGTAGGAAAGCGGCGCAAGTTTGAACAAGCAGAACGCTAACAGCTGCTAACAGATGCTAATATCCAGCCAGTAGATTGCTAGTACCATTATTTGGAAAGCCCACACCAGTGCTATCCAGCTGTATTTTCTGCCGCTCAGTTTCCAAACTACAGAAACTAAAAGCTTTTGTTAGTCAAGGCTAAGTAAAAGATTCTTGTAAAATGGCTACGATCTGAAAATGAGGCACTTTCTGAGCAGATGTATAGCTCTATATATTTTACACACTCAATAATCAGCCATTTTCGTACTCATTGAATCATTGATTCTTGTGATTGTTTTTTTTTTTTTTGCTTTGTTTTTTGTTTTGTTTTTTAAGAAAATACAACAAATAAAACACTGATCTCCATGATGTCTTTTGTACCACTCTCTGATTGGTTTTCACTCCAGGAATGAGAGCAGCAAATAGCTTTTTGTGAATGTCATTTGGCACACATCCCCGTTGGTTTCCACAACCAACAAGATGAAAGTGAAGAAGGAGAAAATAAAACCCAACACATCTTCCATCAGTCAAAGTGCTTCAGGGGCGTGTCCTATCCAGCTGCTCTCTGGTTGTGATCGGCTCTCCAAAAAAAGAAGGGGTAGGGGGCGGGGCTTTGAGGCAATCTGAGTGGTACCAGATTGTTTCCACAAGGACGACGCACTGACATCAGCACTCTAGAAAAAACAGAAAGAGAGAGGTTTGGTTAGATTGAGAATAAACACTGACGCAGATATGAAGAAGTAAATATTATGACATGCATGTTCAGGACGTCACGCTTATCAGGTTCATTATAACATGTAATGTAAGACATCAGCGTGCGGCTTATCAAGTCGGGAACACCGTGACCCGAAAACCAACAACAGGAATAACCGATACAGTCAAACAGGCTGGAAAGAGACAGATTCAGACAGGACGAAAGTGATAAAGAGAACAGCGGGAAGGAGAAAAGGGAGGACGCCTGTGGCTGCAGGCGAATGTGAGTCTGCACATGGGAACACAGATCCAGGAATCATGTCAGAATATTCACGCGACACAGCCCAGGTACGAGGGAAATGTCACCGCACACTGGCAATTACAACAAAGATGGTGTTATAGTTTTGTTTTTGGTTGTAGAATGCACGGACGGAGTGGATGGGGACACTGTGACGTCTACTGTCGGTTAAAGACCTGATGTTTTGAAGCTGCAAATCTGCATTTGGGTGCTTCTATGAAACTGGGTTCATTGTGGTACCTGGCACTTTGACAGTTTTTTAGACCCAATAATAAAAGAGAAATTTAGACACATCCCCCAAAAAGAGTCACTTGCCCGATAAAGGCTTCTCCTCCTAAACTCTTAAAGATACGCGTGTTTTAGCTTCTATTTCGAGCCGCCGTTGTTTCCCGCGTCAATAAAAGGCGTCTTTGATCAAAACGTGACGCCTTTCCACCATGGCTGTGATCAAACAACAGCGGCAGGAGCAGAATCAGACTGTGACGGCCGCCTGTTGTGTGTCTGCGGAGGACAACTGATGCAATCTTGCAAAAGCAACAAGACGAAGAAAGGTAGATGAAAGCACGAGGAGGCGTAAACATCACAAGACTGACAACTTCACTATCAGGACCATGACGCGGACCCCAAACAAGACCTGAACGAGAATCTGGGACTTGACCTTTCCTAGATTTGACGCAATGACAGTTTTAAAGGTACAGCTGTTGTTAATAGTTACTATTTAATGTCAAACAGGAGCTCCGGAGGCGCCATTTATGACATTAAGCATCGCTGTAATAAGTATTAAGCAAAAACCGGGTTAATAAATCAACCTGGAAATGCTGTGAAATAATGTAGACACGCCCGGCAGATTACACAGATTTTATTACGGCTGTATTCCCCAGCCTGATGTGCAACGAACCTGCAAGACCGAGAAGCCGGTGAAATGTCACGCTACCCGTGTTGACTACGATAACAGCGTGTTACGGAAAACGAATTAAGGTTTCGGAGAAAGAATGGATAAATAATGTAAGACCTGGCAATGAAAGCAGGGTCAAGACGAACGGATTAGAGTAAGGGTTGGCTGAGAATGAACCAAATAAATGTAAAAGATAAGGGAAAGTATGCTGATCGGGGGCCAAGTCTTGTCACCTGATCTGAACCCGAAAGAGCAGCCGAAGACAGAACCGAGGGCACAAAAACCCACAAATAAAGGCCTGTGAAAGCATCTCCAGAAGGAAACCACTGACGTCCGTGGACTCCACGCGCAAAGTTCAAACCAATACTCATGTTTATAACAAATAGCCTCTGAAAATGGAGAAGCTTTGTATAAAATGTAATGTGTTTGTTGTCTTCTCTAAATTTAACCTCACCTAAATGATTTACCATCATTGCCCTCTGTATTTTAGTGAAAATCTGTTATTTCCACATATTTAATTGACTGATCATGTTCATTTTTGTACATTTTCATTCACTTTCTGTTTTTATCATCTTGATAAAAAAAACTACATTACACTTATTTATTATTATTTTATGTTCTAAAAGTCCGTGTTCCGACATGAGCATCAACGCTCAAAGACTTGGAACTACTTACGTGGCGACTTCCATATGAAACTTTCTCTACATTTAATGTTTCCTAAGTGATTTATCACCATTTATTCACATATTGCCTTACGTATTTTCCATTGTAAATCATGTATTTTCCTATATTCAATTCACTGATCACGTAGATGTTCACAGAAGCCCAGAGTGAATTCAAAGGTTATTATATCAAAACAGAGAAAACTGAAGCAAACATGACCTTTTCAGTAAAACCCAGTGTGTCCGTCCACTGTCACTGATCCAACTCCATGGGTTTTACTGGTGAATCGACGTTGTAGAAGATGACGGTGTTTCCACGGTAACTAAGGAGCCTTTGAACGTCCAAATGGGTCATATCTGATGACCACGAGAAGATGACAAACTGTATTTTACACCAATTATTTACATGTATTGATCGGACTAGTGGATCGACAGGTGTTAAACAGTTTAGATCAGGCTGCTGTGACTGTTTAGGTCTTTTTCGCCTTCGTTGCTTTATTTCAGATCCAGTGTGAGCCTGAACAGACCACAAACTACAACATCTGTCTAAATGCTCGACTGTTATAAAATAAAAAATATGACCAGCGGCCCTGTATCTCACCGGCGTGTTCCATCAAAACAACTTAAAATTTTTGCAGCTGTCGGGTCCTGCGGTCTGGATGCAGGAGATCAAGCTCCCAACAGGAGTGTGTGGAACTTTGACTGGAGGAGAACTCAACCAATTAAATTCAAGTCCACAGATGACTTATTGTCAGCGCTCAATAGTAACTAGATTGGTATCTCTAACGATTTACACAAAAATTTGTCCAAAAATTCTAAATTTGGGACAATGTCGACAAAGTTCGTTTACAATTTTGACAAAGGAGCTACGTATAAAATTTCAAATGAATCCGACCGGTAGTTTCAGAGAAGAAAATCGTTGTTATCTACACGTTGCTGACCTCGAGTGTAACCCTTTAAAGGTCACTCAAGGTCAAAGGTCATGGACCCAAATGAAAGTCCATATATGACTTCCTATCAGTGCTCAATAGTTACTATAATGATATATGCAACCATTTCCATATTATAAATCATTAAAATATGGCTCATAAGTAAAGGAACATTTTTAATATTTAAAAAAAACTGTCCAAAAAAAAAAAAATCTAAATTTCTCAAAACTGGCGACTGGATGCTACATGAATCCGACCAGTAATATCGTCGGAGAAGATGTTTGAAGAAATTGCTAATGAAGATGATGATGAAGACTACGCCGGTTCAGGGGCCACATTCACCCCGATGTGATCTGAAGTGGACCGGACCAGTAAAACGACAGCAGTGGAACAAGTAAAATTCCACTAGGATAGTGTTTACATCCACAATGTTTCCTTTAAAATCTGAATAACTTGAAATATCTTAAGAAAAACAAGGGCAATTTAAATAACGTTGTGCCTCAGTTTATCATTTCCACACGTGCATTACAACTTACATTACAATTACAAATACGCAGAATATTGATAAAATTGCATTTACTTCTTTTAAGACATTTCAGGTTGTTCACATTTTGTTTCTTAATAAACATTTTCTTTTTTTTTTTTCCACAAAGATAAAATCCACAGTTGTCATTATTTCTAGCTTATTATGATAATATTTTACTGGTCTGACCCACTTGAGATGTAACTGGTCTGTATGTGGAACCTGAATTAAAATCTTATTTCAGTCCATTGATAATTTCTTCAGTGCAAATTTTGGAGGTCCTGCGGGCCGGATTTGGCCCCCGGACCACACGTTTGACACCTGTGCTGTGCCCAGGATGCAGGTTAATTCCAGGTGTGGGCTCGGTTTTAGTCACGGGGTGATTTTCCGTTAAATCCGATGACTCACAGCGGAGGAACTCGGGTCGTCGTCTGCCAAAACAACCCGCGCTCTCTCAGCCTGTGATGACTTCCCCGCGTGTCTTCCCCTAAAATTCCCCCGCGTCGTTGGACTCTCTAATTGCGGGAGGGTACTCTATATTTACGCCCCTCCCTCCCCTGGTTGGTCTTCTTCCTGGTGCAGCGGGCTATATTTAGCCGCCGTCGGCACAAGACGCTGGCCTCGTTCAGGCGTCCGGCTCCGAGAACAGCGGCGACGCACGAGCCATCGCATCGGCCGACGCGCACAGATGACCGCCGCGGACGCGCAAACGCACGTCGAACGGAGACGCCGTAATTACACAGATAACACCAGCTTAATGATGACCTTTCGCCAAACGCAGACAGGTTGAATTACACAGGAAAACACGCAAAACAAGCGTCTGCCGCCTGATGGAAGTCCAATACTTACATGTACACAACAGTGAACACACGTGTCCGACCTCCTTTTAATCCTACGCTCCGTGGACCGGACAGAGTTTCCACAAACATCTCTAGACACTCCTGTTTCAGCAGCTTTTTTCACCCCCTAACCGACCTGAGAGGGCTGCGACCAGCTGACTGCGCTTCAGCCTATTTCAACTGTATTCTATTGAACTTTATTTTAAATCGTATTTTGTTTGTATTTCGCACCGTCAAGCACTTTGTAACTCTATAAATAAAACGGACTGACTTGCACGTATCAGCATTCGGGGTGTGAGAAAATATCAGTTCGGCGATATAGCATGATATTTAATTTCATGATACCGTATCGATATTAAAAAGGTACCGTATCGATATTTTTATTTTTATTTATTCAAATGGAGATATGGCGGAGGTTCATGACTTTGTTTTCTGTGTTTCTTTTATTTCTATATTCACGTGGGTATTTTGCTCTTTTATTTCTATATTCACATGTATTTT
>JAPQRP010000012.1:18143244-18157326 GCA_037367295.1 Apogon hyalosoma | reverse complement strand
CCCGAACGTAAAAGTTTGGGCTTTTTTTTTTTTTTTTTTTTTAAATTAAATAATTGCCTATATTGGAAACATCATGATGCGACAGGTTTTTCAGATGCTTTTTTTTTTTAATGGAATGTCCTTTGCGGTGGACAGGTTGTTTTTTTCGTTTGTTTTTTTTTTTTTGGTAGAAAGCTGTGAAACTATTGTCCACAAACGTCTAAGGAGATTAAACTGAAATCTTAATACAAGCCTTAACCATTAAATACCTGCAACTATTTTTGCAGCGACTCCCAAATGAGTGATTTATCGGTATGTGCATCAATATTATCCTCTGAAACTGTCATTTATCAAACTAAACAGGTTTTACTGGTGAATCAGTGTTGTCGAAGAACTGAAACCACCTTCTTGAATTCAACTGCACTCCCTTTAACTGATTCTACATTAACCCTTAAAGACATACAATTATTTTTATGGTGACTTCCAAATGAATTTTTCCTCAACATTTAACCTTTTCGAAGTGGTCACCATTTATTATCATATTACCTCCTGCATTTTGCATTTTTCAGTGAAAAATCTGGTATTTTCCTGTATTTAATTCACTGATTGTGTAGATGTTCACAATAGCTCAGAGTAAATTCAAAGGTTACTAAATCACAACAGAAATAAATGCAATAAAAAGCTAAATATATCATTATCTGATTTAACAAACATTTCCAGTGTCCAAATGGGTCATATCTGATGACCAGGATAAGATGACAAACTGCATTTTACGCCAGTTATTCACATGTACTGATAGGATCAGTTGTGCAGAAGTTACTGAATAAAAAAACTAAAGCCATTCTTGTGTCCACTTCCAAATTAATTTTTCCTCTACATTTAACCATTTCTAAGTGATTTATCACCTTTTATTATAATATTATCCTTTGCAGTTTGCATATTTCAGTGAAAATATTGCATTTATGTTGATTTAATTCAATGATCATGTAGATGTTGATGAAATCTCAGAGTAAATTCAAAGGTTATTACATCAGAACAAAAAAACACTACGAAAAAGTGACTTGTTTAAGAGTAAAAACAATGTAATTTATCCAACTCCATGGGTTTTATTGGAATCAATGTTGTAGAAGATGATGGTGTTTCCACGGTAACTATGGATTCTCTGAATGTCCGAATGAGTCATATCTGATGACCGAGAAAAGATGACAAACTGTATTTACACCAATTATAATATGTATTGATAGGATTAGTGGATCAATAGGTATGAAACAGTTTAGATCAGTAGATGGTTTTAGTGGACGGCTGATGTTTATGTCTTAATATCATTAGTCTAGTGAGTTTATTTCAATCCATTTACTGTGTTTTTTTGTCTTACTGCATTAAAAGTGCTCAGTTTGTCCTCTTTAACCTGTAGAGTTACGTGAAAATAATGAAAATGAAATGACGACTTCAGACGGTGAAGAATTACGTGAGTCCGTACTATAAATAAAGGAAATACTGGAGTAAAACCCGTCCAAAATGACCCAAAACTGCCAAGTTTATAGAGAAACGACGAGAACGCGTTCACTACGGAGCCTCTGAACGTCCAAATGGGTCATATCTGATGACCGTGAAAAGACGACAAACTGCATTTTACACCAATTATTTACATGTATCGATAGGATTAACGGATCAGCAGGTATTAAACAGTTTAGATCAGTAGATGGTTTTGGGTCTTTATGGCTTAATCTGTCTGACGTGATTATGAAAACACACGAAGACAGAGAGAGAGAGAGAAAAAAACAAAACAAAATAAAGGGGAAGAAAAACAGCGAGGCTGAACTGAACTGTGTGCAACGTTGTCGTCAGAGGAGCTTTTGGCTGATCCTCACTTCTTAAGGTGATTGGATGATCTCTGTCGGCTTTACTTAGAGCGACGCAGCCACAAGCCTCGAGTGTGATTTATGGGACTGTGTGTGGTTTGTGTGCGCGATAAAAACAAATAAACGGAGACTTCAGACACAACCAAACGGCTCGACTGAAAGGAAAGTACGCAGGTGTCGTAATAGAATGCTTTCCTGTCATCGCCAATGGCAGGTTCAATGGACACACATTCACACAATCACACAGCGAGTCTGTCCGGCGGCGCCTCTTTGACTGACCAGGCTGCCAATACAATTCACTCCCCTGCCGCTGCGTTCTTTTATGTGCGCGCGAGTGCCAAATGCATGTGAATAAGGCACTAGTCAGTCAAAACATGACCAGAGTACTGAGCCATTAGCCGGGGTTTTACTACCTAATTACCATTCGCTCGGCCTGGCAGCGCTTCACAAACGCACACAAAGTAAAAGCAAACGGGCCAGACTCGAGGGCATCGCGGCCGTGGAAGAAGGATTCAGATCTTTAGTCAACAGCAATCCCACTTCAGTCAAAGTATAAGCAAAGAGCATCAGTGTTTTACTGCGGTAACTGAGGTTTTTGCTTCATTTTACGGCCCCGATCGCGCGTACATTACTAGGCCGGCACAGGTATATCGACGTATCACATGATTAGTCAGTTACATTAAAGGTTTTTTTTTTTTTTTTTCATAAATGTGTACGTTTGAGCCTGTTTTATTCAAAGATAACCAACGATTGAAAGACTTGACTATTTTTCTTGACTTCTAATGATAATTTTGTCTTGGAAACAGGGGATAAATAACAACAAAAACAAAATAAAGACACAGTCCGCATCAGATATGGGTCGAAATGTCATTTTAGATTTGGTTATAGGCGAGTAGTGGTTAGCACTTTAACTCCTTCTACTAATCGCTAATGCTAATGCTAGGTCCTGTGTGAATTAGGAGGGGCATAAATGCGCAAACTGAATTTACCTACAGGGCAATAAAGTTAATTTTTAACCCCGCATGTAACATGGCTGAGATCATGTTAAATACTTCATCTACATCAATTCACCATATTCTATAAGATCATTAAATATGTTTGCAGCGTCTAAAAAAAAAATCAACTCGAGCTAAGATGAACAGACTGTATTTTGGTTCTATAAAACAAAAGAAAATGCAAATTAAAGATGCTTAAATCAAGTGTTTTGGAACCAATAAACTGAAATTGTTGTTGCCGTTTTCTTTCCGAGTAGCTGTAATGTTTTTTTTTTTTTTTTTTTTTTTTTTTTTTTAACCAAGGATGAAAACAAAGGGGGTCAGGATTTTCAGTCAACTACCAGCTTTTCTCAAAACGGAAACATCTTGGAAGACACAGGACGCGCATAAAACCTTCGTCTTTAGAATCAGACACGTCTTTTTTTTTTTTTGTTGACATTAGCTCACTCAATTTCTATGCTAATAGCCATCTTGGTTGCCTACATCCGTGATACCAGCACCAAAATACTGGACTGAATAATGTCATTTTAAATATCGGCATCAGAATCGGCCATAAGTTTTGCAATCTGCACATTTATGTCACATTTTACTGCTCTACTTGTTGATGGTTGAGCTCATTTTAACCTCTTTATAAGATGTTGATTGTTTAATCTATATGATCATCATATGTATAACGCCTTTATTGTTGTGGTTAGCTAACTCTGTTTCTATGCTAATCCATGCTAACTGCCTATGCTATCAATTTCCATGAGAAGATTGCATTTTTTTCAGCAGAAATCCTCCAAAACTCCAAAAACTGTCCACTCTGTTCAACTCCAACAACACCTAGCTACTTTTAGCTTAAAAATAGAGGTCGCTAACATTAACAAACAGGTGCTACTGTTACATATTGAACCTTTAACCCGTTCACAATGTCACAACTCATTCCAAAGAAACATCTCCCGTTACCTTTCATTATCATAATCTGTATGGTCATCATATGTATAACATCCTTACTGTTGTGGTTAGCTAACTCTGTTTCTATGCTAACCCATGCTAACTGCCTACGCTATCAATTTCCATGAGAAGAACGCATTGTTTTTAGCAAAAATCCTCTAAAACTGTTCATGCTGTTCAACTCCAGCAACACCGGCTACTGTTAGCTTAAAAATGGAAGTCGCTAACATCAACAAACAGCTGCTACTGTTACATATTGAACCTTTAAATGTTTACTATGTCACAACACATTAAAAAAAAAAAAAAACACATCTCCCATTACCCTTCATTAAAGGAAGAGTAAAAAAAAAAACACCCGTGTGAGCATTAAAACTCCTTCCACATCATGGACATAAGGTTCAAGAGGGTTCTTAAGGAGTTTATTTAGCTCAAGGAGGAAGTGAACTTTGTCATCCCGTACAGGAAACACTTGATGCTTCAGATTATAATTTATTACACAACACTTGGAGAACCGTGGTTTTCAGTGGACAGAACAAGATGAAACCGATATGAAGAGGAACTAAAGCTGTCAGATGGATTCGGTAGAGTAGGAAGTACAATATGTACCACTGAAATGCAAAGATGAAAAGAGCAAAGCAAGTACAAATACCTCCAATCCATGTTTAAATACAATACCAGTTTGAGTGAGTCCCCTTTTTTACAGCACTATTTATTTTATTTACTACAGGATTCCCTGTGGTTTGGCTAATAATACAGGATGTCCATAAAGTCTCTTTACAAGTTAACAAATTTATTACAAAAGCAAATGAATGCACAAAACTATGGAAATAATTATAAAATGAAAAGCAGATATTGATTTTTTTTTTTTTTTTAGCCTCATTTAATACACTTCTATATGGACACCATTAGTTACACGAAGCACAACAAGGTGGTAGTGGATTCGTTGCCATGTGGGCTGTATCAAAGCCTCATCAACGGTGTCAATGGCAGCGATCTTTTGCTTCGAGTCACTGATGTCCCGTATTTTGTTCGATAAGCGATATTTTAAAAATTTATAGTTTCAATAAACCACACATACACATTGGGCCTTTTCTGGAGTAGCTGTTTTTTAGGGGTTTGTTTAACAGAATCTATTTTGTCAAAAAGGTACATGAAGAAAATTGCAACGTGATTAAAAACTTTACATAGATCAATTTTTCTTGTAAGAAATATTTTAAATTGTAAAAAGACACTGTCGACACCCCGTATAAAGACTATTTTTGTGCTTTTGACATATCTTAAGGTAACAGAGGAAATTAAATCATTGTACCTGCAGCTATGATTGAGTTCATTATTGATTTCTGGGGAGTCGATAGTAAATGCTGAACCCTGAAGAAATTTTAATGAAAATTTCAGGTTATGTTTGCACGTGAGGCAGACCTGCTCTGTGGAGGAGAAGAAAAAGAACCTCAACCCTTCCTTCGTGTACATCTTATTATGAAACGCTGCTGAATGAACCTTTGTTATTTTGTATAAATGAGTGTGTATTTGATTTTGGAAACACCAGGAGATAAGAAATTGAGACAAGTGAAGTGTGCGGACGACTGTAGGTTACAAAGTTGAGGATAGAACGGTTGTTATCAGTTACAGGCAGATCCGGAAATGAGATCCGACCCTCGTGCAGCGTCTGGAATTACTGGAATTAAACACAATCGCCACCGTCTCTGTCACACACACCTAGTGGTATCACGTGGCGATGTCAGGAATGAAGCCACTCAGGTCGCTCTCGCCTCGTGGACACAAAGTCGTGCGCATACGTCACACTTCCTGCCCGCATCAGCGACAGAGACAGAGGGTTGTGCGTCTATGTTGTGTGTCCGTGTCGTGAGTGTGTGTGTGTGTGTGTGTGTGTGTGCGCTAATGGCATGTGGAGGGAGATGCGTAGCAAAGGCTGGTCAAGGTCTCAGGAAAATGAATGAAAACAAACGCAGGCGGCGATAACGTGGTGGGAGTGAAGCAGAGTTAGAGCGGGGGAGTGTAAAAAAAAAAAAAAAAACAGAGGCAACAACAGAAGTTTTCTTCACTGCCCGTCACCACGGCAACTAACACATGACGCACACTTTCTTCTATTTCCAATGATTGACGCTCACAAATAATTTGTTTAGTACTGCCGTCACCTGCGTAACGTAAGAAACGTCAGCAAGTAAGGAAATAAAAAAATTTTAAAAACTAAGAAAAAGGTGATGGATGTGTTTAAATTTGGGTTATACTTGAAAATAAAAATGTTTTTTTAAGGATATTAAAGGGTGACACCTCTAACAACTAAAAGATGCTTCTTCTATTGACCATTTCTCTCTTAATATACAAGGTCAGACATTTTGTTCCAGGAGTCATTTTGATCCCAGTTTTTGAGTTTCCAAGATTGCATTTATTTTTCCGGTCTTAATTTAATCCCAGAAGTAAAGACATCACTAGCAAAATTACAAAGAAATAAGATGAAAACAGCAGAACTGAGGACAACGATGGCAAAGAATGATGCGTGTTAATACAAAAACCAAATAACACTAAATTAAAAGATAAAATTAACTAAACTAGAAAGCAACTACAATTATTTTCCAAACAGCTCAGTTGTGCAGATCTGGTGTTTACTTTTGCCTCATTTCAGTGTGTTATTAGCATTAGCTCAACCATCAAGTTTAAAAAAATCTTTATTATCCCCACGGGGCATGTTTTTGTGTAGCCAACAGAACAGAATCCAAACCCAGCGCCAACAATAACACAAAAATAAGATAAATAAATGCAGAACATTTTAGAGACCGAGGGGTTTTTCACTTTATCTCTGTATTTTAGCTTTGATGACCTGATGGAAGTCATTTTATTGGGTCTTTTTTTTTTTTTTAAGACCACCATGTACAGGTGAACATCATTCAATGATGAGCCAAATGTCCAAATATGATCACTTCTGACTCAAAAAGGTCAAAAAATGCAAATTCTGCATGGTGTCACAACCATTTTTTTGAGATGTCGCGGGTGAGCTAATGCTAAATGCTAACACTGTTAACCATAGCTACCTACTAACCATAGCTACATTCCAGTTGTGCGTCATTAAAAAAAAATAACTTTACCTAATAAAGACAAGCTCCGAAAGTGTCAATCAATCTTTTCACCCTGAGATGATGAATGAATGAAATGAACAATGAAGAAAAAAGGTCAAATGTAAAGACGAAATGACAAAAACGATCTTAGAAAAAAATACAAAAAAAAAACCACAAACACAATTGTATAAAAAAAACACAAGACACGTTTTTTACAAAAACGATGTAAAAAATGAGACGAGAGATGAAAACAATGACGATCTGATAAAATGTAAGACGAAGAAATTGTATTGTGTAACAAAACATAACATGAAAACATTAAAGACAAATCCGTCAAAAATTAAATTATTTATGTGGGAAATATATCAACTTGTTCAGTTTTACAGGTTCCAAATAAAATGAGCGTAACTCTTAACGACTCCTGCACAAAAATGATTGATTCTGTCGTTTTTCAGAAGTTCAGTGGAAGTCTACGGGAACCAGGGCTTTTGGCAGCACCAGCTAGTGGCCATGAACGGTATTACAACTTTAATTTGGCGCTGTTAAATATTACCGTTAAATATAATCACGCGTGAGTCTAAAATCCCACAATACCAACCTCGAATCGTCAATAAATGGTTGGCGTCGCGAAGCTATGTCCACTTCGTTTAAGTGCCGTTAACAAACCGCTGACACTTGCTTTTCACTTCAGATTTTCTTTCAGTTCATAACAAGGCACGTCACAAGTCAAGGCTATCGCAGCAGCTTGTATGAGCTCTATTTACCGATTTAGTGAAGAGTTGATCTTTCAGCTGAAGCAAGTGCTCTTCAGATCAAGGACGGCGAACTTCACAGTAAAAGAAGCAATGGGGCAAATGACGCAAATACACCTACAACCAGACTTAAAGAAGAACATTTGTCACTTCTGAGTAAACTGACTGTATTTAAATACGTTTGGCTTTTGCTTGTTTGAGAAAGTTGACCTGTACGTTTAGTTTTGGTTCGCACTTGTCATTTTTTGGTCATTTTTCACTCGTCTTTTTTTTTTTTTCCCCCACCCATTTACCCTTTTGTAAAAGAGAAAATAAGGCTATGAAAAGCATCCCCATCCATCTGTCCAACGTCAGTGTTTGATCGGCAGAATGAAAAGACCTTTGAATGTCAAATAATAATAGTATGAACGCAAATATGCAGGAGTGACGGTAAATATTACTCATGCTCACACGCTCAGAAAATTTTCCATTTAAGGCCGAAAAGATTTGAGTTCAGGGTAATATTTCAGCTGTGATCGAATGCACTCGTAGGCTACAGTCGCGGAAAAAATTATTAGACCACCCCTTGTTTTCTTCAATTTCTTGTTCATTTTAACGCCTGGTCCAACTAAAGGTCCATTTATAATGATACCAACAAAAATAGCTCATAGTAGTTGAATTTCAGAGCTGATATCTATCCATTTTCCATGTTTTCTTGATAATAACCAAAATCACTTCAGTTCTTCCGTCAATATCTATGTCATCGTACTGACAAAAACAGTGCTTTTATTCATTCCATTTTTTTTTTTTTTCCTGTCCGTTTTAGTCACATGATTCACACAGGAGCTAGTACTTGATTGCATAACCATTGTTTCTGATGACTTTTGATTAGTCTAATAATTTTTTCCGCGACTATATCTGAGATATAGTCCCTATTAATGCTGAAAAAGCAAATCCTCCCACTTCCTGATCGTCCTCTAGTCAATAGAAGCTCAATCTGGGGAAGAAAAAGGCCCGCAGCGACATCTGAATCAACTCCCAACCAGCGAGTTTTTTGGTAAAATGACGCCAATAAATAATAATAAATAAGTTATAAAGCAGGTTCCTTCTTTCCCACTGGAGTGGCTGGGCTTTAAGCACTTCATATTAAATTACCAAACATAAAACAGACCTGTCTTAAAAGGCACATCTTGTGTCAGGAAACAGACCTTCCCAGGGGATACAGTTGATTGATTTTGTGCTGTATGTTGAGGTTATATCATTCGTCACTGTCGTACTGTAAGATGATCAGTCCAAATGGGCGAAACAGACAAAGACGGTTGTGTTTTTCGTCTCACCAGAACCTGAAGCAACATGCCAACAGCCCGAGGTGTTTTGCAGCGGTGGTGTTTCAGCAACAGAGGATGAAACAGACCCTCAACAACAACAGCAGAACACAACCTCATGCCCTAAGGAAGTAAAAATATATGTCTAACTGTCCCACATAGGCTACTGTACATTTATAGTCTGGTATGTATCTGTAAGACCAGATCCCACTCAACGTTTAAGACATTTTGGCCATTTTTGAATACTTTGCCAATGCGCGCCACGTTCAAATGGCACATCATGTTTTCGTAATTAGTAGTACAGGTGACACTGTAGTGTAGCTGGTTTTTGTTTTGTGCGTCTGAAAAATGACACGCTATTTGAGTGTGGAGCGCGTTGGAGGCACAAAGTATTTGGAAAAAAAAAAAAAAAAAAAAAAATGGCCAAAATACAAACTCCAGAGGGTTCATAAAATCTGAATATTGATCTAAAGACATCTGCTCGCACCAAATAAATCTGAACAACAAACGTCTTCTTTAGTTTCGTGGGGCTCGTGGGAAATCTCAGGAAAACAATGCCTTCAGGCTCAACTCCAATTTTCCATTTTCCACAGCAACTAGAGTCCAAGAGCCTTTTCCCGTTTATTTATTTATTTATTTTTAATGATAAACAGCAATTTTTCGTTTACAGATTTTAATACGAAATACGAGTCATTTTCCGTTTTTCATGTATTAACATCAAAACAGAAATCGGATGGCCGCGACATACGCCAATCTTAAACCGACCCGTCTCAGCTCAACTAAACCTGCTAATGGCGTCACATGACCAGTGGCTGTTTTTCCGTACACATGGGATGTAATTCACCCGTTACCCACAAAACCCAGTGATGATAATCTGCTGTAGTTGCTGTTTTCTGTTTATTAGAGTTTTCACTGAGGTCTTAGTTGCGACGTCGGGTTTTTATTATCATTTTGGACCATATCTGTTAACTGGTAAGAAATAGAGCTGCAGCAATCCATTAGTCTATTATTTTGTTTGAGTCAATTTGAGTAAACGACTATTTGAATGGGTGAAAAAAACAAATATAAATGTGAAACAGACATGCTTGAAAATGACAAACACCTTGTCTTTTACACCAGAACCAACTGAAACAACCACAACAAGTATAAAAGTAATAGGATATATTAAAAATCTCTTTATAGAAGTAACAATAACTACAGTATAAATGTGTATATATATATATATATATATATATATATGAAAAGTACTGAAAATGACATCTACAAACAATATGTGCAATGCAGTCTTCAACATATTTGCACAACTTAAGATGGAACTATGTGCGTCACAATAAGCGTCCGTGTGGAACAACAGTGGAACCAATGTTTAGCAGCAGCAAACAAAAAAACAAAAAACAAAGCTTTGACTCAGGATTATTGAAAACAAATGATTTTTTAAATCACTTCGAGTCGATTAATCGATTGATCGTTTCAGCTCTAGACCAAACCATGAATCAATTTACTAATAAAATAAGCACCGGATAAGGCAACCGTGACCACAACAGTTAATA
Source organism: Apogon hyalosoma (assembly GCA_037367295.1). Lineage (NCBI taxonomy): Eukaryota > Metazoa > Chordata > Actinopteri > Kurtiformes > Apogonidae > Apogon > Apogon hyalosoma. Next base: position 18,146,874 of record JAPQRP010000012.1, on the reverse strand, counting down.
GAAACACAAACCATCAAAAAGGTCCACAAGGAACTCAAGAAAAACTGACCTCATTCATCAATTCAACACTTTATCAACATGTGAAACTAGTTCTGTCAAGGCCTGATTTATTTATTTATTTATTTCATTTAACCACATGTTATATTTTTAGATACTATTTATCTGCTTGTATATTTTTTTTTTATCAGTTTTAGTATATCATATCTTCTATGTATATTTTTATTAGTTGTAGGCTATTATATATTGCATTTTTACCTCGCCTATATCCTTGTACAGCACTGAGGGTGCTTTGCATTGTTGTAAATGTGCTATAGAGATAACTCTGACCTTGAGGTAAGTTAGTTGAGAACTACGTCGACTTGACTTTCCGACTGAAAAATTACAAAACTATATCAGAGGAGCAGTTAATTTACTACCATTAACTGGTGCTGTGTTTCTCTTTAATTAACTAGCGTCCATAAATAAACCATCTTGACATTTAAGGTAAAAAAAAAAAAAAAGAAAAAAAAATGCACAGCTTTTTCCTGCAGCGTCAAGGCCTTCAGGGTGTCGTAAATTGTACAAGAAGAACATCGGGCTCTTTACATGTCATGCACCTGCAAAATACTTGGAAGCTGAAAAAGTCAGCCTGTTTCTTCACCTGAATTGGCGCATGACGCTGACACACCCTGCCAGTGTGAAAAGTCTGGAACATTGTGCTTTTAAGCCAGGGGTGTCAAACTCATTTGCGTTCAGGGGCCACTTACAGCCTAATATGATCTCAAGTGGGTCGGACCAGTAAAACACTATCAACAATAAGATAAGAACCTATAAATAATGTCAATGCCAGAGTTTTCTCTATGTTTTTGAGTGAAAAAAGTAAGATTCCAATATGAAAATGTTTACACTACAAACTGTAGTTGAACAAATATGAACAATCATGAAAATTCCTAAGAAAACTACGTGCAAAATAAACAAACCCCGCCCCTAGCACGTATTGTAGCTTATTTTGGCACCGATCCAGCTGACGTCATCATGTCAACTGCCTCTATATATGTGCCAAGTTTGAAGTAAATTGAAACAAAATTGATGTTTTTAATAGACGTGAAATTTTGCTGATTATGAGTAAATGGGAGAAAAAAAATAATTTAAAAATTCATAAAAAATGTGAACTTTGACCTACTTTTCCCAAAATTTAATCAGATCTATTCTGGGTCACTGGCAATCTATAAACCCAATTTGGTATGAATTCAACCAATAGTTTTGCTGCTAGTGTTAAACAAACCGAACCAAAAACAATACCCCTTGCTTCCCCTTTGGGGGGCGGGGTAAAAATATTATGCCTCAGTTTATAATTTATACTTGTGCATTACAACTTACAGATCACAATGGTTCTACGACTACACAAAACATTTAGTAACAGACAGAACATTATAATACTTATCCATGTTTTGGTTTGTAAATGTTAAAATTTTCCTGTAATTTTCCTTTTTTATATTAAAACAAGACCCACTTGAGATTCAGTCGGTCCGTTTGTGGTCCCTGAAGTCAAATGATTTTAAAACTCTTGATTTTTAATATCTTCAGTATAATTTTTGCATTTCACAAATTCATCCCATGGGACGGACTGCACCCTTTGATGGGCCGGTTTTGGCCCACGCGCCAAATGTTTGACACCTGTGATTTAAGCCCATACACGGCTGCTCTCAAACACCTGTTTTCCTAGTGTGTATCTTTTAGTAGTTTTATATTTAGTAGATGGCTGTGCATGTTGGCTCCATATGTGGCTAAAAAGGGATTTGTGATGCCACTGCAAAGCCTGTGCAGACTGCTACTGTCCTCTTTTCTAAGGCGGCAGACTTTTATTGGCCGTAATAAAACACACACTTCTTTTTTATTTATTTTTTTTTTTTTGGAAAGCTTCAAACACAGCAGAAAAACTTTGCCCGTTCACAGCCGTGTCACGCTGAATTGTGCAGAATGAGGCGCCGGCATGATAATCCATCCCGACGCTGTATACGAGGAGCTGCGCTTGTTTAGTGTTGAACTCGGATTCACCTAATTGGACAGAGGCAGAGGTCTGTAATGAGACAAATCCTGCTGCCGTGGAGGACGCAGATGACCTCATCACATGGTTGAAGTCAGTGGGAAAAGGAAAGGGAAAAAAAAAAACACCTCAGCCTTCCAGCTCAAATATATACACATCGGGACAGACACACAACACACACAACCTTCAACACGTCCACGAAAACCCAAACAGAGCAGAGTTGTTGCTATGTGCGGTGTGAGTTCGGTGACTCCCAGAACAGACCACCCAAACAAAGTAAACCGGACTTCACAGAACTAAACGTCCCCGATTCTAATAAAAACAAACCCCAAAAATTAAAAAAAAAAAAAAAGGTCCTTGTGCTTTCTGACCTCTCTGATATTACTCAGAAACGTATCTGGACATGGGTGGAATTATGAGATAAAACGCAAAAAAAATGCAACGTTTGTTTAGTCAAACTGGACGGCGAATGCAGTCGAGAGATTCTGCATCCCCCAAGGGGGAAAATCTGTTGTGCAATGCAGTAATTACGCTAATGAATGAAAGCTGAAGTGGCAGTGTGGAGAAATTCAGGCTAATTTCCATCTTAATATGGATTATGAAAGCATAAATGCAGAACTGTACCTCCCACCTTGTCCTGGTCTTCATATGCGAACAGACGATTACGCAGCATTCAACCAAGCACATAAGAGGTTAACGTCTAATACTGGGATGGGTTTTTTCTACATTGATTGCCGTTGGTCTTTAACCTTGAAACGTGGATTTAAAGTCATATATATATATAAACTCGGCAGGGAAAAACACACTTGAAGGCATGTGAAATATCAGCTTTGGAGCAGACTGCCATATAGAGAAGTCACATAAGTAATATTTTCACATCGTTCACATGTTTCTTCCAAGTTTTACAAGTTATTTTGAGTCATAAGTGAAAAATGAAAGAATCCAGAGGGTTATTCGTGGGTTAAATCATTTAAAAAAAAAAAAAAACCAAAACATTTAACAAGACAAAAAATTGTGGACAAGACGCAAGAAGACGTAATAAAAGTATATAAGACAAAGATGACATAAAGATACAAGACAGAACACTGGGAAATGCGTAATAAACACAATATATAATGCAAAAAAACGTGAAACAAGATGAAAATTTTGCTATAGACGCCACAAGATGTAACATGATAAAAATTTGTGCATAAGGCATAAGAGGATGCAACAAGAGAAAAATGATATAAGAAAGGCAGCAAGATATGATGCGTGCAAATTTACTTTTCATGTTGATGTTCACTTTCGCTAGATCTGACCCGTATGTAATAAACATAATGTTGTGCATGTGCAAAAAAAAGAGGCAGCAAGATGAAAAATGGGAGAAAAGTAGGTCACAGTCCAAATTTCTTATAAATTTTTAAAATCTTTTTTTCTCCTATTTACTTATACACTAGGAAAAAATCTAAATTTTACCAAGTCTATTTTTTTCATTTCTAGTCAAAATATCTCATCGCACTTAAAATAAGACATAAACACCTAAAGAGTAACTTTTCAGTGAGATATGAGATAATTTTCACTTGTTCCATTAGCAGATTTTTTGATTATTTCAAGCAAAAAATCTG
>JAPQRP010000012.1:18129794-18142413 GCA_037367295.1 Apogon hyalosoma | reverse complement strand
ATTCATTCACTCTCACATTCTCACTCTGGTGGTGGTAAACTACATCTGTAGCCACAGCTGCCCTGGGGCAGACTGACAGCTTACGGCCCCTCCAACCACCACCGAACATTCATACACTTTCATACAAGGAGGATGAAGTGTCTTGTCCAATGGACACAACAGCACATGACTGGGACAGAGTGGGATTCAAACTGCCAACCCTTCGGTTATTGGATGACCCGCTCTACCTGCCACCTCAGGTGGCACCACTTGTTTAGGTTTTAACTCAAAACAATAAAAGTGACTTAAAATGTACACAAATGAATCCTTAAATACACACAGATAACGGTGCATCACCAAACAGATGCCTGGCGTAGTATCAAAGCGTGTCATGACACACATCATCTGAGTTTTACGGCCTGGCCTTTCTTCTCATCAGCCTCACATCGACTGCAAAAGGCCTCCACGTGCTCGTCTCTTCTGTTTTTCCAGCTCCACATCTGCGAGCATTTACACTTTGAATAAATATGAGCGGAGTTATGAGTCAGTCGGAGCTCCGGCTGCCTCCGGCGCGACGCACAAACGAGGTTAAAACACAACCGATAAACAACTGAAGGCAAACACACACACACACACACACACACCCCGACACCGAGCGGCTGCCCTGAGCTTCACCCTCCTCGGGGTCATGTCCTGTCCACGTGGTTGTGTTTTACATAACACTACGACGCACTGTCGGCCTGGATTACACACAAAGCAAACCTGTCAGACCACACAAAACTGTGTGTGTGGGCCTTTACAATTCGTCTTCAGTGACATAAAATGCACGCTTAATTTGTCATCTGACTACAATATTCAGTCTGACATGTTGCACATTCAGGGTTCTGTTTTACTCATATTTGTGACTAATAGATGTAAAACACACTATAAGGACAAAAGTATTGGGACGTGTTGAATTCAGTTTTTCTTTTCTAACAGGCGTCTGGGATATAAACAATAATGACAAATGGCATAACATAGTTTATACTGTCTTTGCATTGCATCGGTTAGTTTGGCTGAAATTGTTATCTTTGCTTCAAAATGCCTCAGAGATGGTTTTTACTTAATTTCTCTCAACACTGATTTTGTTTTTTTTTTAATCCATAACTACGACACTATTCATGCAGCCTGTATTGGTTGCAGCGAACGTTAGGGCCACGGAAAATTTCTCCAAGGTAACAAAGTATATCATATCATATCATGCATGTACCCAAGTCAACCCTTAAGGACCAGTAACTACATTTGCTTAAAACAGGTTGAAATATTCACTAAAACACAGTCTCTCAACAGTCCAGTGTGGAAGAAAATGTTGCCTCCTGGTCTGGGAGCCCTGACGACACCTTTTTTTGTGTATGCTGTTACCTGCTGAGTTAATCTATTTAGCACTGACCACTGATGCTTTTATTTTATGTTAAAGTGGCTCCATGAGGTCCAAGAGACTTACCCCCCGGGTGTAAGTGCACCCCCTCCCCTTTTCCCCTGAATGCGAATTCCCTGGCTCCTTCCTGGAGTGCAACCCCTTTTTCTTAATCTCTTTGTTTGTCTTTTGTTTTCTGCTCACTGCTTTGAAGTAACTGTAGAAATACCATCTGAAAACTTCTCACCGTGCCGCGGAACACTAAATAAAGCTACACTCATTACAGCAAACTTTGTACAAGGACTGGAGATTTTCTTCAACACCAGTCAACATGGAGTGTCATGATGGTGTAAGATTGCTGGTGTTTTCAGGTGAATTCAATCTTGCTTTTTAAATTTAAAAATTGTACCAACAATATAAATATGCAAAACGCACATTTTTACAATCCCGATTCATACTTTAAAAGCATGCTATTACAATAGTCATGACAGTGAACAGCTGATTCTGTGTTGTTTTGTCTCTCATTCAACAACTGCAAAGATAATTAACTTTTTGTGTCCGTATGAATTAAAAGTGTTTTGGTTGGAACTGTCTCCTCACATTCGTTTATTCAAGAAAACGCATAATTTGATTGTTTTTTTTTCCATGCCATTCATGTGCCTCTGGGGTTATTTTAATACAAACCAATTACCAGAGACAACAATTTCATGCTTTGCCAACACTTATTAAGAGTGAACACAACACCAGACGCATTGAACTACGGAAAATCATGATCCAGTGTTAGGAAACAGAAACTCTGTCTAGAAATGATAGTATTAGACTAAAGGTCAGGTTATTGATTTGATGAACCAGCTTTAAGATTGTCCAAAGATCGATACGGTCCATTTTCCAGCCCCCTGTGCAAATTAAAGAAGACCGGCGTTTTCTCCCGGTGCCCTCAAACGCCTCGGCTTTCCAGGACTCACTAAAGTGTGAGTGTTCCAGGTCGCTCCATGTGACTGACTTTAAGCGTGTTTACTTCTCCGGCCGATATGACATGGAAGTTTGAGGAGGTGGGAATGTGCCAACCAGCTGCCAACTGGGCCACGAACCCTGCAGTGTTACCAATAAAATTACCTTCATACACGACTGGAAAACATGTCAGTGGAGTTTGAGATGCTTAGTTTGGTGCAATTTCCCCTCATTTTAACAGTTTTAGGTGCTCCCGTATTTCTTAAACCACAACAATTTAGTTGGTTTTAAGGAGAAGTAGAATTTTACTGTCAACACATGACTGAGAATTAAAGAAATACATTCTGGATTAATTATATGTGAAGGATGTTGCAATTCTGAAGTGTTTCTACCAAGAAATGTCACTCTAGGAAGCAATGTGAAAGAGCTACAGGTTATTTTGAGAATGGCACAAAGCTCCCTCCATATGGTAAAGAAATAAAACAAACGGTTGGTGCAGGACAGCGGTGTAATCCTCTCGCACGGTTTTTTCAAATGACGTCGTGGAAGTGGTGTCTGAGTTAAAATAAATTAACATTTGCACCCAAAGACAATCTCTGCTTCATAAACTACATGCTAAAGATCATGATGACAATTGTCTGTTATGTGGGAAACAGTAACACACACTGTCGGTGACGCTTTGGCTCAACCTCGTAGCCTTAAAAAGCAACATCCTGATGCTGAAACACACTTTCTCGAGCATAAAAACTACACGCACAGTCTTCGAATGTGATTATATTCGGTCTCAAAATGGCATTATTTTCTGTGAAATAAAGCTCACTGGGTCTGTGCTCATTATCTAAATCCTGAGAGGTTATTTTTACACATTACACATTACATAACCAGTGTCCAATAGGATTGTTTTTGGCTTATGTCCCACTACTGATGTTCAGTTTTAGCTTTCAGCTCTCTGTGCCAAAACCGAGCACCCCTGAGACATACTCACACAGTTCCTATACAAGTTACTGCCTGTTGAGGAAAACTCCCTGCAATCACACAAGACCATTGCCTTTTAAACAGATACTTCAGTTCTTATGCGTTTTTGGAATTTTTTTTTTTTTAAGTTTGTGTCATATTTTCATTATGCTCAAAATGGTCTCTTAGTGAAAACATTTTTCTGCAGAATGTCTTTGCAAGAACTAAAGATGAGGTTTCAGTTAAAAAACATGTTAACAATAGAACGCGTAGTGAACAGAAGGGAGGAGAGGAATTTCAAAAATCTGTCAGCCTCCGTGTCAGACGAGGACGAAGACTGTGAAGAAGAATGAATAAGTGCAAAAGCAACAAAACAATCGCGTGGAGCAAATTCAAAGCCAGTGATGAAGACCAAAAAAGGTGAGAAAAAGGATAAAGAAAGCGACACAGAAAAGACACAAATTATAGAGTGCAAGAGAAAAGAGTTTGAGGAGAGTCTTGGGGCTCAGCCCTGCTGAGGCCCGCCGGCCCACCGCGGCAAAAACAGTCGAACAAAAGGATCATTTATTGGAGGAGGAAAGAGGGGGAGGTCGAATGGAGGGATGAAAGGAGGGGGAACACTGTACAGAGGCATTTGAGAGCAGTGTGAGTGAAACACTGGCCCCATCTCAACATTCACAGCCAATGTGTAACATTCTCCCCCACACTGGCCCACTGACGTACTCGGCAGCCAGAGTCCATATGGTCCCACCGTGGAAGCCTGCTAGCATTTCTATTTAAGATACACCGCCAGCTTCCACCGACCTAACCTTCATTTCACAATAAAACCAACACGACGACGTATGGACGCAGGCTTCATTTCCATCTGCGGAATCTATAAAAACCAACTGTTGAGCTCGGCCGTGCTCCACTCACCACAAGATCCCATGCTGAATTTTTGCTAATGCCTTAAATTCTTCATTAAGTCCAACTGTGGAGCCAAGCTATGAGACGTTTACCACAGAAACCCAGGAGGTTTAAGCCTAACACAACCTACAGTACAAATCATGTTGAAGCTAGCAGGGCTACATAAACAATGAAGCTTGGCAGGATGCATTCATCAAGTGCCCCACTGTGGAAGGCTAAGTTAAGACTACTAAGTGTTTTACTGTTGCATATAAATCCACATCTCCATTTAAATGCAGCTCGAGCTGCAAAAACTGCAGGCGTCTATTTCTTAACGGGCCAATTTAGTGCAGACAGTGGCTCAAAGAGAATGTTATTCTATGAGGAAACGTCTCACAGTGACCTAGTTGAGGCATTGTTTAGCTGTGGTGGCTCCCCCACAGCTACAAAATTGCCTCACACAGTAGGAAAAATGTAAATACAATGAAAATTCATCATCTGGCCTTACTGACCTCCCTAAGAGAGAACGTCTGAGTAGAAAAGCATACAATTACTGCATTCAATATACAGCATATGCAATTTGACCCCTTTAGTTGCAGCAGAAATCCTACACCTTATTATACACAACACGCATTTGAGTCTTAACATACACAAAGAAAAGAAGCAGTGGTCTAAAGGGGAAAAACCACAACTTTTCCGGGACGCATGAATACATAAACCACTGCACACAATTCAGTTTCTTTTCACTTTAGGGTCAAAACTTAAAGAGTATAATATGTCTAATTCCACATTTTATTTGTATGAACACAGTGGAAATAATGGTCAGAATTCCTCTTATTTGAACTTAGAACAGAATCCTCAATGGAAAGACTGCATGGTTTCTTTAGATCAGCAGTGTGGTAAGATGTGTGCCTGGAAAACAATGGCTCGACTGGACCGGAAAGATTCCTGCGACTGACATAGGTATTGTACATTCAAAACCAGAAGCAAACAAATCGTTTCAGAGAATGCTTGCATAACATTTGAGGCGCCTTACAGGGATCAATAGTCATTTGCAGGAGGCCGATATTCATTGATATTCCAATAGGATGTCTGGCCTTCAACGCCTTACATAATCACATCAGGTGAGAGGACTGCAGCTCCTTTCAGAGGTAAACAAAGCTCCTGAAATTGTAGATTTGCTTACGAATCGTCACAGTAGTTGATCTGTATCTATTGTTATGGATTATGCAGACAGTCACATGAATTTGACTGGTCTGTCTTTTAATCTGGCGCCAGGTGATGTTTGATTACAAGCAAAGACAGAACAAGAAGCTATGCTCTGTTGGATTACGCTGAAAGCTTTCCGTGTGAACATAGTGACAGACGCAAGTAGGACAGAAGACTGGAAAAAGATGACACAAACTGAGAAGATGACAGAAACATCACGGGGGGGTGGGGTGGGATGGGGTGGGGGGGGTGAAGAGTCAAGTGAGACAGATTTAGACTCTTACCTGTTCCTTCCTTGTTTCCGTTCTGACGCGTCCTCAGCTCCTCCGATTTGTAGAAGTCGATGCTGGCGTACGTGTTGAGGCTGGAGCTGCTGCTGCTGCTGTTGCTGACAGCAGCACCCACTCCCCCCACCCCAGAACCTCCACCCAGTACTGAGAAGAGGCGAGAGGGGGCCTGGCTACCTGAGGGACCATCCAGGCCCAGATGGGGGCTCTCTTTGTTGGCCAAGTCCAAGTCTATATAGTTAAGGCCTTGCTCTGTGGATGAAGTATTTGTGGGAAGGGGCTGCTGTCCAGAAAGAGGGAACTGAGAGGGGGTATCAGTCACAGCACCATTGCCCCATAGCATGCTATCGAAGCCCAGGCGCCGGGCCACAGTCTGGGCGTGCTCTGGGAAGAGGGAGGCAGTCGATGAAGAGGATGTAGAGGTAGAGGTGGGGAGGGAGGGAGAAGCAAGGAAAGTTTCTGAGCAGTGTCGTCTTCGTCCTTGGGGGTCGGCCCGGATAACTTTTGCCCCGTGGTCTGGGTTGGGTCCTGTTTTGGCCAGAGGGAAGTCAAGACCACGTGACAGAACTGCGATAGAAGCATCAGTCCTGGTGGGGGAAGGGGCTTGAGGGGAGACGCTGGATGAGGATGACCTCGGGACGGTGTTGCTATTCAAGCTGAAGGCCATCTCCGTGTAGTCGCCGCAGGATGTCGGGGACTCCGATTCGGACACCGATGGAACACTTTCTCTGCTTTTCCGAACTGGGACTTCAGTTACCTCCACGCCCTCTTCACGAGAACTAGGTGCTCCCTCGTGACAGGTTTTGGGGGCATGAGCCAGAGTCGGAGGTGTGGGAGGAGTGTGGAAAGAGGGGAAAACAAGAGGGGTAAGTGAGAGAGGTGAGGGGGACGGACAAGGGCCCAGGTCCATGTTGACATACTCCGAGGCAGCTGGGGGGGTAATGGGGGCAGAGGGGCTACGGGAAAGCGGGACAAAGGTACCCAAGCAAGACGCTGGCCGGCTTTGAGGATTCTGGCTGGTTGAGCCATGAGGAAGGGATAAGCCATGCCTGAGACCCCTGCCACGTCCTCCACCCACCCTAACCTGGCTGCACTTTTCCCCCTTGAACTCAATGCTGACATACTCCCCAGGACTCTTGGGTTCTGGTGGGAGGGGGTTCTCCCGGACGCGAGGAAGGGTGTTGGCCTTTGAAACATCTACAAACAGGCTCACAGGTCTGCTTCTAGTGTGGCTACCTTGCTTGGACAATCCACTAGAGCCCTGCCTCTGCTGAAGCTTATTTCCATCTCTGGACTGACCCCCCCCAGCCTTGCTGCTGGCCCCCTGGACAGCTCTGTCCTCGGTCTCCCCAAGGCTCTCACTGCTGGCTGAGCTGGAGGAATACGAAGACGATGAGAGCGACAGGTGGCGTCCAACAGTTGAGCTTCCGCCTGCTGGTTGCTCCTGACGCCCTCCCATGGTTCTCCCTCCGCCCATTCCCCTACTACAACTCCCGTTAGGCCTCCTTCCTCGTCCGGGCCCATCATCGAAATGTCCTGAGGGGTTATGTTTGTATGATCGAGGAAGAGAGTAATAAGAGTACACCATCTTGGGTGCCTGCTGTTGAGAACTGGTTTCCAAATGGCCGGTGTGTTCAGGGGGTGGGGGGCTGCCATTCATCGAACGTGCACTGATTGGAGACATGTTCATATAGTCACTGCCTGCCCTGCTATCTGCACTACCACTGCCTACCCAAGTCCCTCCACGCTGGTCTGGGGAGCAGCTGCTGTTGGGGGACATAATCATATAGCCATCAGACGTTGGTGGAGGTCTTATTTGCTGTGGAGGGGATACACTGTTGTTAGGGGTCATGGCCATGTAGTCATCAGCAGGTTTAGAGTCAGAGTCCGGGACAGAGACGGCCAGTGATTGAGACAGGGACACTGGAGGCTGAGTGACGCCAGGCAGCATCGACATATACCCATTGTCTACACCTAAATCGATACTACCACTTCCTCCACCAGCCCCTTCACTTTTTAACTCTCCTGCCACTTCCAAGTAACCTCCTCCACCTGCTGACCCACCACTCACGACAGGCTGTCTCTGTGTGGAAGAGGAGGTGGAAGTAAAAGATTCCCGGCTGGTGCTCCTTGACATGATTGCATAATCAGCTGAGTCTTCTTCGGTGGGCTCCTCGCCTCTTCGCTGTCGTGGAGCCAGCCTCTCAAGGGCCATGGGAGGTAAAGAAGCCCGCTTACTAAGCAACCTCCGTTCAGCCTCGCATTCCCGACTGGAGGAGCGGCGCAGCACTCTCCTGTTCTGAGACTGGGAACTAGTAGCTGGTGTTCCTGGTGCTGGCATGGAGCTAGATGTCAAGGTTCCTTGATTGCTGCTGGTGCTGCCACCACCACCTCCACCACTACGTTGCCCCATGAGGATATAGTTGGCTCCCTCCTCCCCCAGTGACTGGCTGCCAACACTTCCAACAGAACTTCCAGGGAGGCTTGGGGAGGGCAGGAGTGCGTGATCCCCAGGACTAGAGCCATACTCATCAGAGGAGCCGTAGTCACTGGGTGAGCCTGAGACAGAGGCACGATGCATGGGGACACGACTGTAGGCACCAGACCCAGGTCCAGGAGCAGAACAAGATGCTACACCTGCAAATTCAGAGCCATGGCCTGAGCTCGAAGAGAGGTTCGGAGTCTGGGATGGTGCCGGGGTGGAGATGGAGCGCATCAGCCCAACAGGAGTCTTCGAAGCTGTAGTGGGGGCCGAACGAGCCGACTTTGACCTGAGGATTGGGGTGGTGGAACAGGAGCCATTAGTGGATGGGCTGGAGCTTGGTCCTGGGTGTGGCATGGTCCCTGCTACGTGTTCTTCCCCTTTACCGCCATCACTCGCTGTTCGAGATCTTGGAAAATTATGCCTTGGGGTGGGAGAAGCATTGGCACTGCTGACCCCCGCTCCACTGTTAGCCCCCCCAGGGGGTTCAGTACGGGGCCGACGGGTGAATCCCACCTGGCTGGGAGGCGGATTGGGGTGGTGGCGGCGAGAGGGAACACTGATAGGGTTTGAGGCAGTGGCACCTCCTCCAGGACCAGAGTTTGACTGAGACTTGCTGCGTTGGCGGAACTCCTCGCTCAGCGCCTTCATTGCTTCCAACAAGGTTTCATGCATGTTCTGAGCCACCACTGAATCATCCACCTGAGAAACAACACAAAACTTTTAACATTTCACTCAAATTCGACACTTAAACATATTTACAATAAAACATCTATTATTAAATACAAAGTAGGAGTCTTTATAGACCCGTGACCATTACATTGGTATTGCTGCACCAAACAGTCAGATTCTGATGTGACTTTTAATAATTCTAATGTGATTTACTGGGTGGAGTACTGCATGGATGCAAACACTGCTTCTGAAGGCCCACACTCCAAACCATGTCAGTGACATAAATATTAATCATGCCCACAGTTTTACTGAACTACAACAACGGGAGATGCTACAGTAAATATCTTAGCTTCAGGTATTATTTGTCATCAATAAATGATTGCATTATTTGTTGCTGAGTGTTCATTTTACAAACCATTGCCAGGTATTTGTAGTAAATGTTTAAAAAATAATAAGCTTAGCTTGCACATCACTGTAAAACCTCTTGTGGTTTATTGCTTCTTACTCTCGTAGCAAACCATGATCTGGTTTTGATTATACATTTAAAGAGTGTTTTTCAGATGCTGCTCACTTTTCTTCAATTTATGACCGCCATTTGCAAAACCCGAATTGGTCCATAATATAGGGTTACCTCAGCTCTTAACCATAGCATTAGGGTGTTTGTAGTTTCTTTCACTGTCTTGATTACAGGCTGTCTACATACATATGGGCTGGTGGGTGAATCTGTCAACATAAAGGGTACTCCAGATTACAGACTCACCTGCATCCAAAACTCGCCGGGGCCTGTCACTGCAGAGCGGCCCACCTCAACGAAGAAGAAGTTTTCTGAGTGGCCGCAGCGTCTGACATTCATCAGCTGGAGCACCACTGCAGCTGCATCAGAGTTCAGCTTGACAAAGTTGACGGTCTTATCGGTCAGGCAGAGGCGGTAGATGCCCACCAGGTTCTTGGCCTGACCCAGACCCTTAGGCCACACCTTCACCTGCCACACTTCTTTAAAAGCTGGCCCAGGATTTGGTACTCCATAGTCCCCTGCTGCCCCACTGTCAGTCGGGTTTTTACCTGGAAGGAAAGGAAAGGAAAAGGTGGATTCAATAAAGACAAAACAGAAAATTTAACTACATAGGAGAAAAAAGAGACACTGGAGAGGCTGCAACCGTTGCAACAGCAAAGTGCTGACATTGGACAAGAGAACACCAGGTGAAACCACCACTATTTACCCGTTTGTAGAGGGCAAGGTGCCATTATTATGTAAGCTCTGCTGAATCTGAGTTTTTCATAGATTTTAAACCAGATCTGAGTTCCAGTAACGCATGCAGCAGCTTGCGAGACCGGTCGACTGTACCTGCAGGCTGCAAACATGGGGTCTCATCAGTCACCTTCACACACATCCTGACACATACCGGTGTGGAAAAAACGACGCTGTTGACAACTGATGCGCTACACAAAATGATGATGACCAAGGAAGAGCAACGGTTGTGGAAAAATTAATTTGAACCCACTTGGAAAATGCTTATTAAGTGAATATTCTGCTAAATCCAAGTAAACCATTTCAACAGATAGCCAGAAACCATAAGCCGTGTAGAGCCACTTTCTGGAATGAGCTGCTCAAATGACATTAAACTGGCTTTGTAATCTGATGAACCACCTATTATCAGAGTACAAGCAGCCTATTCACCCACTGTATTAGGAAATTACTGAAGCACAACACTAAAAAGCTGTTGGTAATAGTAAACACACAATGACAAACTTTGTTAACTTCATAATACATGACCACCTGTTTAGAGTTTGAAGTAAAACCATTATTCATGGAAGCAGGAAATGTGTCCATTAACCCATTACCTTAATTCTATCACGCTGTGTAACACATCGCCTGTTTCAGATCATATCAGAAGTTTAACTCTAAGCTCTTTTACTTTCAGCCACAGGAGACTTAACATCTGTTGAATGAACGGCCCAAGATTAGGAATATGATGATGCGATCATGTGACTCATGTTTTAGGGTGGATATCTCATTCTTTAAGGAAACACCCTAAAAAGTGCCTTAAATACCCTTTCCTCCCATGTTCTACAGTTCAGAATTCCCCCTCTAGGTTTGCCAAGTTGGATTTGATAACAATCAGTCAAAAAACACACGATCACTTATCTTTATCCTGACAAGACTGAAGAAACAAACGGCACGAGGTTTCACCTGTTCACGCCACGAGAACAGAGTGTTCTTTGGAAAGCCAGGTCTAGCACCTGCTTCATTAGCCTCCCACATCTGCGATATTGAACTTACAGAGGGATGAAAGATTTTCTCGGCATGTAAATGAATGACGGGGTGTATTTTCAGAAGGCTTGTGTGGCGTTCTGCTTTGAGCAACGAATGCAGCCCAATCAGGCTAATCACAGTGCACCCTGACCACAGCATTACAGATATATGCTTGTACGTCTGCAGGCATTTGCTCCTTTCCCGTGATTATGCACGAAATTTGACATTGACAACCATATGTAGACAATAAGGCCAGACGCCATATTAACAGAGCTTCCGTTATGACCAACATTTCCCTGGATCCCATTTCCAAAACATTTACTCGTGATTGCAGACGACAGAGACGTCTGACGTGTCTCGCCGAGTCTTCCTCCAGTTTGCTTCCCCAAAATTAAGGAACGCTCGAGACTTGAAAGAGACTTAGAATAGATGTTTTGTTGAGCGCCGTGGAGGCTGTGGCTTAGTGGCTGTGTGTGTGTGGAGGCACTCCCCCTATATTAGATGACTCATTCAAGGCCATGCATGGCTGTTTCATGTGCTGCTTTTTTGTGTGTGTTCGAGAAGCCCTGTTTGCCTCCTCGATTTAGATTTACAACAGGAAGGGATGGTTTGGGGATTTTTCAGTGTGGACCGAGGGAATGAGGGAATGCAGGAGATTGTAAGAGATATCAGACAACCATTAGGGAAGAAAAAGAACGCTACTGGGTTGCATCAGCTGAGGTCCACAGTAGCCTAGTTTAATTTCTAAATTAGGACATAGTTTACATGGGTTACACCAGCTGAAACTGCCCTACTGTACGCTTAAGTTACACCTTAAATCTTACACCAAGTCCTTAGTAGGTGTAAAGTCCTCTGTAACAGATGAGCAGGGCTGAATTATACTGACTGTTTGATACCAGCTGTGCTTTCGCAATGACAGATTACACCATTAATTACCTATGACAGAAGACAAACTAACATCAGTACACAAACACACAAGGACTCAGCAATGTGGGCAAAAATACAACCACGATAACAATATTTGTGTTTGTCAATAACAATAATTATCACAATAAATGTTACAGCACTAATAATTACAGTTTTAGGGCTGATTTTTAGTCCATTGTGAAAGTTGAGGAAATCAGACGTTTGTTACTATGTCCGTGACAGAGATGGGAGTAAGTCACACATGTTCGAGTCTCAAGTCTTAACCTTCGAGTCTCAGGCCAGTCATTATTGTTAGAGTCGAGTCAAGTCATAGCTTAGGTCAAGCAAGTCACAAGTGAAGTCATAGAAATACAATAAGCTGGAAGACATCCGTCTTAAATGGATGGACTTTGATTTGCAACAAATGTTTCAATATGTCGCCAAAAACATTGCATCAAAGAATGAACTTGAACAAGTATGACCTCTATGTGTGTTCTTCCTTCAGAGGCCGCACTCTTTTATGTGAGAACAAACCTTGAATGTAACTTAGTGTCTGTGTCATGATTATGCATATGAGAGAGAGAGAGAGAGAGAGAGAGAGAGAGAGAGAGAGAGAGAGAGAGAGAGAGAGAGAGAGAGAGAGA
>JAPQRP010000012.1:18065869-18084671 GCA_037367295.1 Apogon hyalosoma | reverse complement strand
GGGGGAGGGGGGTTAACAGGGTACATTCCACACCATTCAGAGCAACAGGGCTCTCAATCACACCCATGGTAATTAGAGGTGTTGGGTAGCGTTAAAGACCACCCAACTGATTACAACCGATTATACAGACTAACACTTCAGTGCATTTAACTCAATTTGTCCCAGTGTTAGGATGAGGTGAAATATCAGAACAATAACATCACTGAGCGTTTACTGGCTGTGTTCAATAAAGGCATGAAATATTCTAAATATTTGTGTGGTTTTAGGCTGAACATGTTCGGTTTGTCTGCACAGGTGACTTAGGCTACGCCAGGCAGCAGGTCTAAATGCATAATTTGGGATTTTTTGGTGAAATCCGATGTTTTTGCGCGCTCGTTCACATTACACACTAAATGTGAGTTCTTCAAAGAGCGCTGAAAACCAAATAAATTCAGAAAAAACACGCGTATTATAGAAGTTACATGGGATCAAAGGATGGAGAAAATGATAAAAGACAGTGTAAAAAGACAGCCTGACTCCATATATGAACAAATGAGTTAAGACGACTTCCACACAGGCGACAAACTTTTGGGTTTTGTCTTTTTTTTCTTCTGCACATGCTCCAAATATATCAATATATTAATCAATCAATCAATCAAAGATGAACCACAGTCCAACCACAGGGTATTAAATGAACTACGGCTACGTTCAGACAGCCGGTCTAAATGCAGAAATCCGATTTTTTTGTCTGTTCGTTCATATTCCAGATTAAATGCGACTTCTATCAGTTTTGAGTATGAACTGAATGCGATCCTGAAGTGACCCGCATGCACAAAAGAGGTCCTGATGGAATACGCGATCACGCAGGCAAGTGGATATGTTTTTCTTGCACAGATTTTCTATATATTGTTGTTATATTCATATTTTTTGCATGTTCTGTTGTTGAATAATAAATGCATTCTTTATAAATTAAGAAAGGAAAAAAGCAGGAACTGAAAAAACACAAAAAAAACCCGGCATCTCCATTTTTCAATCCTGCCGTTTTCCTTTTTGTTTTTATCTGTCGTTTATCATAATTTCCGCTCTTGTGGTATTTTCTTTTATTTCATCCCTTATTATCTTTTTTTTTTTTTTTTTAACTCTGGTGTTATTATAAATCATATATGGTTTGTTTTGATGTTGCGACAATTGAGTTTCACAATAAAAGTCTTCAACAGATCAAAAAAAAAGGAAGAAAAGATACGTTTTTCTCGTCGCTCCTCAGCAGAATTGTGACGTTGGTCGCATTTCAGTGACGTAAAGGTCGGACAAATGCAACGTGGCGGTTCAGACTGAAGTCGCGTTGCAAAAATATGGGATATGTATCGGATTGAGGACCACATATCAAAGTGTCCTGGGTCGGATTTGGAAAAATGGGGTTCGTGCCGTTCAAACTGTCTTTAAGAGATCGGATACAGGTCGCACATGGGCCAAAAAAATCGGATTTGGGCCCCATTTGTCTGCAGTCTGAACGTAGCCTAAGGGATGGAAAACTGAGCCTGAGAATAAGTCCAGCTGTCAACTGTAGATCGATGCAGTTCGTGCTCGGTACCTACTGGTAAATGTTTGGGAGCCGGAGACGGTATCGACACCAGGGGAGCTGAAGGAAAAGGGAAAAACACAACATCCATCACAACGTGACCTTTAAAGGCCTCCAAGAGCAAGAATTGGACAAAACCGCAGTGCTTCACAAAAGCTGCTTTGACAGGAGGGTGTTTTTTTGTTTGTTTTTTTTTTTTTCTTTTTTTTCTTACCTGGCAGGAGTTGAACTGGATGAGAGCCTGTTCCCAAAGATGGTGCTGTACTGCGGAGGACCAGTAGGGGGAGCTGCAAGCAAACATTTAACACGGGGCATCAGTTCAGGTTCCACATTTAGACCAATATGATCTAAAGCGGACTAGATCAGTCAAATACTACCATAACAAGCTATAGATAATCACAGCTACAAATGTTTGTCTATGTTTTAGAGTAAAAAAAAAAGTACAATTACATGAAAGTGTTTACTTTTTTTTTAGAAACTATCCTTTAAAAAATGTGAATAACGTGAACAGCCTGAAACGCCTTAAGAAAAGTGCAATTTTATTAATATTCTACCTGTTATTACATGTTTTGTGCGTTTGTAGATAAAGTGTGATCTGTAACGCACATGTGTAAGTGATGAAACTGAGGCAGCGTTTGTTTTTCTTAAGAAATTTCAGGTTGCTCGTGTTACCCACTTTTTTTTTTTTTTGTCAATTAAGTTTTTATTGAAATTTTATAAACACAGTCGCCGAAAACAACAAATAACTAACACACAAACCCTGCTTGCGCACACTACATTTACATTATTCAGTCCTTCCACCATTCTGATGTCTATAATCAGTCCATTTATTCCATTTTTCGTCCATTCGTGCGTCTTCGTTGCACTTTGTGAGTTATTTTTTTCATTCTGTATACTCCTTCATTAATTGCGATCCACTGGTTCTTTGTCGTTGGTTCTGTCTTTCCCCAGTTCCTTGTTATAGCTTTTTTACAAGCCACTAAAAGCACATTAACCGAGTATATGTTGTCTCCCACTGCATTTTCATCAGGTAAGTTACACATACAGTCCATCACGGCCCATTGGAATCTCATACCCCTCCACACACAGTTATTCGATCACATTTCCAAAAGACGTGCGTGATCTACAACAAATTCTCCACATTCCCTCCAACGTTTCTGCTGTCTGTTTAACTGCATACTTTTCATCTGAGGTGAAATAAAGAAACGCACCGCATTTTTCCAGGAGAACTCCCTCCAGATCCATGAACTAGTGGGTGTTTGGTGCGTCTTCCACATATTATATGAAGCTAATCATCATCTGCAAGTTCCACGTTGAGCTCCTTCTCCCGTTTTTCTTTTATATAACTGGTTGAGTTTTTGTCGTGCGAGTTGAACCCACGGTAGAGCGCTGAAATTATTCTTGTTTTACTTTCCTTATACGCTTACTATTCACTTCCCTGGAGAGGTTATCCGCATGTTTTTAAAGGATAATTTGTAGATGTAAACATTTTCATAATATAATTTTACTTTTTTTTTGTTTACTGTAAAACTGACAAAAGTTTACAGATCATATTATTTGTAGATATTGTGTTATGATTTTACTGGTGTGATGTATTTTAGATCATATCGGTCTGAATGTGGAACCTGAACTATAATGAGTTTGACATCCCTGATCTAAAAACACATTTACAACCTGGTATTAAAACCGTTTTAGCCTCTATAACTTTAGTTTGTGACATTTGTAGGGACGTGGACTTTTATAGAACTATCCCATATAAATTCAGACTAAACTGTGACAGTTTTGACTTTTTTTGGTGCAAAAACCTGAAATTTCTTAAGAAAAACGAGTGCAATTTTAACAATATTATGTCTCGGTTTATCATTTAAACCTGTGCATTACAACGTACAGATCACAGCGGATCTACAAATATACAAAACATTTAATAACAGGCAGAATTGCACTGTCTTCTATTAAGACAAATCAAGTTCTTCATATTTGTTCAGGTTTTCACATTTTTGTCTGAAAAGATAAATTGCTAATTTAAGTATTTTACACAATTTTACTTTTTTATTTTGTCATTTTTGCATAAATAAATTCATTCCACAGGCCAGATTGGACCTTGTGAAGGGCCGCATGTTTGATACCCCTGGTTTGACACAAATCACAGCATCACCTGGGGGTTTAATGGGGTTAATGTAATAGATCAAGTGCTACTATTCTGCAGGAGTGTAAACAGAACCCCTCAGAGCCTGAACAGCTGATCTTAAGCTTGTAAGTCACCACAGAACAAAAGGAATTACAAACAAGATGAATAAAATATCACATCAGTGCTGGACTCCATGTGAGTCAGTGAGCCGGGGCAGGAAATCAATACTCTCCTCACTCTGTTGGGTAGAAAGAGGAGGGGGGGGGGGCTGTGACGGAGGGGGAAAGGGGCTTCTCACATGAATATTACAGCATTAGAGCGTACAACACCCCGGTTATTAGACAAACACAGCTGATGATTATCAGGCCCCGACGTATCAACAGGGTCCTTTCAATCGGACCATGCGTGATCTGCCGTAAACACAATGAGCATAATTCAGCTGCTAAAAGCCTTGGCATTTGCAGTAAGGATGTTATGCAACCTCGCTGAGCCGGCCGTGACAATCTGGATCACACACATACTCCAACTCTCACTGCTCCTCTATCTCTTGTACCTACTTCTGCCTCTGCAAGCCCACATATCAACAGCAGACACAAGGACTTTTACTCGACTAGTTCCATTTTCTGCCGCTTTTTACTTCTAGTTGACCGTATCTCAGAGGACCTGACGCCTCTACACTGTACCTGACAGCTTCAGTTGCTTTTAAAATAACGATTTTACACAATTTGCTTGTTAAGTATTGACGTCATTTCCTATTTCTGGTCATTCCCGTGCACCGACCTCAACCGCCACTGTACGGTGATAAAAAAGCAGAAGCGGATCAAGCTGAAGAGTAAAGTTTCAACTCAAACGCATTTTAGTTCAGGTTCCACATTCAGGTCAATATGATCTAAAGTGGGTCAGAGCAGTAAAATAATAACATAATAACTTATAAATAACAACAACTCCAAATGTTTTTCTTTGTTTTAGTGTAAAAAAAAATATGTAATTACATTAAGGGAAAAGTTCATTTTTACAAACTATCCTTTCACAATATACACACAACATTTAATAACAGGGAGAATATTTGTAAAATTGCACTTCATTCTCTTAAGACATTTCAGGTTATTCGTGGTTATTCGTATTATTCACATTTTTTTAAAAGATAGTTTGAAGATGTAAACATTTTCACGATGTCATTTTACTGTTTTCACTCTAAAACGTAGACAAAAGTTTGGAGTCGTCGTTATTTATAGGTAATTATGTCATTCTTTTACTGGTCTGATCCACTTCGATCCTATTGGTCTGCACGTAGTATCTACATTTACTGTTAATATCTTCACTTTGTAAATTCATTCCACGGGCCAGACTGGACCCTCTGGCGGCCGGTTTTGGCTCCTGGGCCTTATGTTTGAAACCCCTGGTCTAATCAGTCGCTGTCGACCAAAACTCTCTACTGGTATAAAATGTTTAATACGTGTTGATCCACTAATCCTATCAATACATGTAAATAATTGGGGTAAAATCTTTTCATGGTCATCAGATATGACCCATTTGGACGTTCAGAGGCTCCGCAGTTACCGTGGAAACACCATCATTTTCCACAACACTGATTCCCCAGTCAAACCCATGGAGTTTGATAAATGACAGTGGATGGACACACTTGTTTTTATGTTCAGTTAATGACAGATTTTGCTGAAAAAAAATCACTTTTTCTTCAGTTTTCTCTGTTTTGATATATACCTTTTGAATTTACTCTGAGCTTTTATGAACATCCACGCGATCAGTGAATTAAATATGGGAAAATACATGATTTTGACTGAAAAAATGTAAAATGCAGAGGATTGCTTTGGAATGAACGGTGAATTATAGAGGAAAATTAATTTGGAAGTCACCACAAAAAACAGTTGTGGGTCTTTAAGGGTTAATTGTGCACACAGCGTATAAACAGTAATATTTGAGATAAAAGGGCCTTCCCATGATGCCCTTGTGTATCTAGTCTTGTCTTGGTCTTGTCTTGGTACCTGCAGTGGATGACGTCTCCAAAAAGACGCTGTCCAGCTGGGACACGGCGGCGTAGCGGTCCTGGCTGGAGCCGCTGGCGGGCAGCGGCGTCTGTCCGGCGCCGGCCGACGGCTGCTGCAGCTGGGGGTGGGGCTGGGCGTGGCTCAGGCCCCCAAAGTCCACACTCAGAGACTTGGGGAAGGCTCTGAAGGGCCCGGTGACCCCCAAGGCTGAGACGGTCCGACCTGAGACCAGACAGAGGACCACAGCTGTAATGATGCGTTCAAGTACGGCTCAGACTGTGGAGCTTTATATACAGTATATTCTCAAGATTTTTCACTCTTCACTCAGAACATAATTGAATACTGTGATAAACATAATTAGAATTACATGCTTTTTTCTTTTGTTCATATTGCAGTTAAAACCCGTACAAGTTGTTTCAGTATTTTCATCTCCTTTAACAACTGGATTTATTTTATTTATTGTGATTTAATGACGCAAAAGCCAGCGACAGCCAACAGAATGAGACCAAAATAAATAAATGACCAAAATAAGCACAAAAATCACTGCTTACATGTGTTATGTGAGTGTGTTTGCCCTTTTCTATTACCGTTCTGACTCAGGTTTTATGTATTTAGTTTTAATGGGTTTATCATATTTTTACATTTATGTTGCATTCTCTTCATGCACTTTAAAAAAGGGACAGCATTCTCAATTTCACTGTACAAGTACAATGACAATAAAGACATTCATTCATTCATTCATTATGTACACTCATGGCCAAAAGTTTTAGGACAGACACAAATGCGATTTATTTGTCATTAAATTTCTTTGAAACATATATAATGCGTCTAATTGTTCATGGAAATTAAAGAAAAAAGTGCAATTTTTTTTTTTTTTTTTCAAAAAATTAAACTCGTGTACATTAAAGTACACTAAAAACCACAATAACTGTGCTAAAATACAGCATAAAAATGTGCTAAAACACACAAAAGATGCACTAAAATAGAAAAAATATACTAAAATGCACTTAAAAACCCCCACTAAAAATATGCTAAATATACAGTTAGTGTGTCTGCAGGTTTGATGAAGGCAAAGACTTTTTAGGACATTTTTCAACATGTCTTTGGTCCAATTTCAGACCTTCTTTTCCCATAAATAACAGCCCAAAAGAACTCCTAGTTATTATAAACCAAGATGCACAAGACATACACAAAGGTACGCTAAAAATCCTAAAAAAAAAAAAAAAAAAAAGCCGTACACAACAGCCATGAACAACCTGTGTATTTGTAGATCCACTGCGATCTCCAAGTTGTAATGTACACGTGTAAAAGATAAACTGGGGCACGCTATTGTAAAAATTGCAGTTATTTTTCATCATAAATTGCAGGTTGGTCGTGGTTGTTCCTGTTATTCACATTTTTTTTAAAGGATAGTTTGCAGAGAAAGTTTTAGAGACATTCGTGGAGCTGCTGTGCGCGTTTTTAGCGTGTCATCATACACCATGAGTCTGCAGAGCTCATGATACGAACCTATCTTTGCGGACATACCTGGACTTCCTAGAATACTTGTTTGGGATGTTAATGTGTGTGGTGGGAATACAGCTGTGCCCTACATAGTTGTGAGTGCTTCGACGACAGCGAGCTGTGAAGTCTCAGCGGCCCTCTGCTGACGGGGCCGACTAAAGCCTAAAAATAGATTCACTTTTAACGTGTTCTTCTTCCTGAGAGGGAACGGGTGGCGTACGCCTCTCCTTGACCTCAGCGCCTTCAGATCTGGGCTTTGAAGTGGGAAAACCTGACTGACGGAGGAAAATATCGACCCGACTCACTGCC
Organism: Apogon hyalosoma; assembly: GCA_037367295.1. Classification (NCBI taxonomy): domain Eukaryota; kingdom Metazoa; phylum Chordata; class Actinopteri; order Kurtiformes; family Apogonidae; genus Apogon; species Apogon hyalosoma. Next base: position 18,077,167 of record JAPQRP010000012.1, on the reverse strand, counting down.
ACCCGACGGCCGTGACTCATCAAACTCATTTTAGTTCATGGGCCACATACAGAGCGATATGATATGAAGTGGGCCGGACCAGTAAAATACCATCATAACAACCCATAAATGTTTACACGCACAAATTATCCTTTATATCCTTTTATAAAATGTGAATAACATGAACAACCTTAAATTTCTTATGAAAAATAGGTCAAATTTTAACAATATTATGTCTTATTACATATTATGTTCATTACACACAAAACATCTAGTAACAGACAGAATATTAGTAAAACTGTACTTATTTATCTTAAGAAATTTCAGCTGGTTCGTATTTATTTATATTATTCACATTTTTTAAAAGATAGTTTGTAGATGTAAACATTTTCACCATGTAATTCTACTTTTTTTTTTTTTATACACCAAAACATAGACAAAAATTTGGAGTTGTCATTATTTATAGGTTATTATGCTATTGTTTCACTGCTCTGACCCACTTGAGATCATACCGGTCCGAACGTGGAACCCGAACTGAAAGGATTTTGACACCCCTGGACTACAGAGCCCCGCGGGTCTGTTCTCAACCTCTGCATCTTGAAAAGTTGAATTTCGCATGCGTGTGAAGCCCCGTCGGCTCCAGCTCGGCCCACAGATCAACCATCTATTATGAATGATACAGCACAGAAGAAGAGCGTATTGATCTCAGGCATTCAGCACACACACAGATGCATGGGATGGCGCCGTGTCTTACCTAAAGTGAAGTGGTTTTTAAAGGAGCTACTGGCTACAAGGTTCGGGAGGAGAAGGAAATAAACAGAAACACAGAGGAGAGGAGAAAGTGTCACTGACGTCACATGAAACTGTTTTCCCCGCTGTCATCTGCAGACGCTCTGCAGAATTTGTGCTATTCATGAGAAACAGCCCATGTCCTAAAACCAGAACAAGGAGGGTTTCATATGCAAGCTGTTTCTCTTTGAGTCAATGAAGAGAGTAACAATCAACAGCAAAAACTGGATTCTGTCAACAAAGCTACTCAATAATGTGCAATAATCCTATAGTCAAGAATGTGGCAATATAAGCTACGTATTACAGAGGTTATGATTGTGACAAACAAAATTATATATGTGGGTTTTTTTAACTCTAATTTTAAGAAAACAGAGACATTTACGATTAAAAACAGAGTAATTAATTAAAAACAGAGACAATATACAATTAAGTCACTGCGTAAAATGTGTATGTGTTGCTGAAGTCTGTTGGAGTCTGTTTTGTGCTTGAAGCCAAATGTTTCCTGACGTTAGCTAACTCCATTGCTAAGCTAACTGACCGTCTCCATTTCCTACATCTATAAAAACAGTCTGTGCACTGATTGATATGTAAAGGACTAAGGTGTTTTCACAAATAATCCTTCCACTCGCTTCCAAGTTCTTCAGTGCTATTCCTTCTGCTCCTCTACAGCAGCCACAGTAGGTAATGTTAGCTTATGTCGCATTCCGGCCAGGTTTTTGAGCCCCTAAGTCACGACTTCAAGCCACAACTCACGACTTCGTGGCGTTCCAGGCAAGTCACGCCAAACTGCCAGAGGGCAAGGAACTGTGGTAGCTACACGTAAACAAACTAGCATGGCGGACCGTACCAGGCTTATGCTCATTTACAAGCATTTCTATCGCCAGAGGTGCATACTCCTTGCTTATTTGAGAGAAAACAGAGGAAAAATGGCACATGAGGCACGAGAAGCTGTTCTACCTTTTATGTTAGGTTTTTTGTATATTTGGACACATATTTGGTATTCATTTATTCTCGTGTAACAGATGTGTGAATATGAGTTTCATATTTCACCAAAAATCCACTTCCTGTTTCTGTTTATATTTCACTTTGTATGCATTTATTTTGGGGAGCTTTTATTTTTTTTTTATTGTTTTTACATTGTGTGACCTTTGATGTTTTAGCTACGTCACTTGTGGGATATTCGCGCTGTCTCCCCAGGCGGCTACAGGCCTCTGAGGAGAAATAAGCTAAGACAGATGCTCCTGTAAATAATATGTTGTAACATGGAAACAAACAGGAAAAAACTAGTCAGAGACGTGAGTTTTCATTTTATAAAGGTCACGGATCTTGTTCATGTCGTTACATTTGACTCGGTGTGTGTTTATTTCTTTATGTACAGCACTTTTGTGCAGCATGCTGGGCTGCAGAGCTAGGGCTAGGCTAGCGGAGCATGCGGGTGGTTTTTCATGCGGCCTGCTGTTTTCTTTTTCTTTTCTAAAGGTTGCACAATGCTGCTGTACTGATTTCTTTATAACATGTTTCACACAGAGGAAAGAATCCCTGAAAATATACGGCCCCATCTGGCTAAGCAGTAGTGGTCTTCGGTTCTTCCTTCCTTCCACAACGCAGAGTTGGTGACAGGCTAGACCGGTTAGACGTGCACTCAATGGACTGAAAACTAGCTAACACTGGAGTAGCTGCTGATTACGCATAACATTAGCGGATAAATAACATTAGAGCAATATCTTGTTTTAAGAAAATATTTGCATAAACACCGCATCCATGGGGGCCGCCATTGTTGTTTCGCGGGCTATGTGACGTCGGAGCGCGGAACTGGGTGCACATCGATCTAATACGAGTTCACGGGTGGGAAGTCGCGGGTTTGATTGACATTCCAGTGCATTTTCACCGGTAGAAGGTTGGAAAAACAGGTTACGGGTTGCTTGGAATGCAGCATTAGAATCTAATTTAGCTAATGTTAACAATGAAACAGACTCCAACACAAACTTCACGTAGAAACATGTGCACTGATATATTTTACATACTGAATATTTAATTAAACAGGCTGCTCTTATTCCTCAAGGTAAATACAAACTTAATATATTAATCACAACTTAGTTTATAAATGGTGATTACTTGAATACTTGGACTATCTTGTAGCATTATACAAGCTAAGCGGTTAGCATCATTAGCACTAGTGGCTGAATCCAAAAGTATCACAGTCCATTTCATCTCTATCTTATCCCCAAGTGTGAGAGCCTGTTAATCCAGACTGAGTTGAAATATTTACACTTTAACTTCAACCACTTCGATCCAATCTGTTAGCTACTGTTGAAGGTAACAACAATGTCAGAATGGTGTTTTTTGCAAGTGTCTGGTTAGGCCCGACCTGTTTTGCAAATGGCATGACACTTGTTGACCTCTTTACTCTGTTTTATTGTGGAGGCTTGATTAGGCCTGTATTTAACTTCGGTATAAAGTCCTCAGAAAATAGTGAGGATTAGCTAACATTAGCATTACCAACCCAGTTGCCTCATAGCATTAACACTAATGGCTGAAAGTATCAAACAGCTCCGACTTTCTATCAAAATGAGTGAGAGACTGTTGACAAGTGAGTTATAAGGTGTGCTCATGCTAACAGTTAGCCGTTAGCTGTAGCTACTCTTAAGCGAACAGTATCAGAATGGTGTGTTGCTAACTGCTCACAGATTCTTTGTGTAAACAGAGTGTCTGATTTGGCTCTAAATGGTATCTATTTGGTGCTTTCTCCAAAATGAGTCCAGACTTCAGCTCTGTCCACAGCGGGAGTCAAAGTTATTCTGATTCAGCAATCGCGTGTAGCATTAATAGCCCACTAGGTTTGCTAATATTCAACAGTTGAACCTGAGAGTTAAGGAAGCAGCCAATTAACGTCTTCACACCAACAATCCATCTGAAAATGTGCAAACTTTCCAAAAGAGATGAGAAATGATGTGCTTGTTTACAGTTAGCCATTAGCCGTTTGGTTCACCATAGCATAGCGCAGTGTTTCCCAACCAGTGCGCCTTGAGAAATCATCAGGTGTGCTGTGGAAGATTATCCAATTTCACCTGACTGGTACTCTAAGCGAGAGGCGTGATATGAATGCGTACAACTGCACGCACCAATGATCCCCTCTACAAAAACAGTCTCCTGTTTCCCTTTGGAAAGTGAAAGTGAACCAGCCCCGATGCACTGCGTTCTGTTGATAAAGCCCCCCTCACTAGTGATGCATGGATCAGTGGTTACTTGCGGGACCCGTGCATAGGGTTGGGGCGGGGGATATGCTGGGGTGCCTGTCCGAGGGGTCGCTGACACACCCCTCTCAGTTTTCTCATTCCAAACGCCAAGGAGTTCCCCATTCTGCCGAACAAAGCTATTTCAGTTCCGTTCCTTTTCTCACATGCGAGGTGGGCTTTTCAAGCATGACTGCTATAAAAACGAAAAAAGAGACTCACAGCTGTTGAGGAAGATCTTTGTGTGTGTCTTTCTTAAATTCCTGCAAGAATATCAGCTTCGTGTTTAGCTAAATATGCCCAGGTTTCACACTAAGTAAATTTAGACTAGATTTGCATTATATTTCAATAAATGGCATTTTTGTTTGGTGGTGTGCCTTGTGAGTTTTCAAATGTAAAATATGTGCCGTGGCTCAAAAAGGTTGGGAAACACTGGCTTAGCAGCATTATAATAGCATATGTCACGCTCCCCTGGTATTTGATTTTAGTTGGCACATTTTACTCTTTCAGTCTCTTCTTTATTGTGAAAGTCACATGTTAGCGCTGTGCAACGTCTTTCAGATTCAGCCATTGGTGTGTAGGCAGCTACAGGTCGCTAATATAAACATTAGCGGTGTGCTCATTCGCTACATTCTGTCTCGGTTAATATTTGCTGAAGATAGATTAGAAAACTGCAGTATTATTTGTGAAACTATAGAGCTAACGGCTTAAATATAGTACAAAACAATGATGTGGTGAATCTTTGCAAGTAAAATACTGTTCTGTAGCACAAAACCGTTCCAATGCTTTAACCTATAGTGTACAATTGCAAGATTATGGTTTTGGTTTGATTAAAATTGAATCTGGAGACCAAAAGTGAAACCTGTGGACACACCTGAGGGTCGAGGGAGGGCGGGGAAGGAAGGGGCGTGGCTTTGAGCTCCCAGTGCTGATGACAGGGAGCCTGGGCGTTGTCTTTCTATTCCACAAAGCGTTGGATCTGAGAGAGAAAATGGACACATCAACAGGGGGATCGATCAGATTCCGTCCACAAATGCCACCACCTCCGAGAACAGTCAACCTCTGACCTTTCAGAGGGGGGTCTCTGAAGCTCTGGGAGCGCGAAGGCCGAGCGGTGAACACGTCTGTCCTCATGTCGGCCGGGGAGATGGCGGGAGCCCGGTCCCACGACGGCAGCTGGGACTGAGCCTGGAGGACGAGAAAACCAAGAAACAGATGGGAGGTGGAAAAACAAACGCAAAGCCAGAAGAAGCCAAGCTCTTTCATGGTTTCTTAATAATTCATAAGTATGGGCTTTGATGCGGAGGCTACCTGGACCTCTCACCGTTCATCCAGCCCATTAGTCTCTGTCTGTCTGCTGCCATGAGGAAGGGAATTCAGGTCATGTCTTCACCGGCTACTCCCCCTCCTCTTCACTTTGAACTAATACTCTCCTTCTACCCCCCCCCCCCATCTATACTCTTTTACTGGCATTCAATAACACACCATCTACATCACTTTCTCAATCAAATACACACAATTAAGACCTGTTATCATCTTACCAGCGTCCTCGTGGACCTGGCGTTGGGGGGCAAGTTGTGGGAGGGGGCCTGGTTTGCTAAAGGGGGCATAGCCTGGACCCCCGGACTCCAAGGACCCTCCACATCCCTGCGGTTCTTACTTTTGGAAAAGTGCCTAAAAGAAAAATCAAATTAACTTCCGCTACAAGTGGTTTCTCAATGTAAACGATTAGACACACTGTAGATGGTTGACATTGTAAAATTTACAGATGTTGTAATGTATTTACCAACTTTATTCACGTTAAATTGAGTGGCTTATATTCATATTATCAATCATATATTGATTGATTGATAAATCATTTTTATATCAAGCATGTGCAAAAGATGAAAAAAAAAAACAAAAGAACATAATGAATGTCCACTGTTTACAAGGGAGAGTGGATACCTTTATAAACATATACCCTACATATATTAGCCCAAAAAGGAGTGGGAAGATGTACAACTTCATTCATTCATTCATTTTCTGAACCCGCTTTATCCTCACTAGGGTCACGGAGGAGATGTACAACTTAAAAAACAAAAAAAAGTTTCATAATTTATGTATTTATTTTTTGATTTTGTTGAAGTTAGATGCGATTTTAAGTCAAAACAAGGCCAAAAAATCTAAAAATATCAACTTACACTACTGTCAGCACTAGATTTGTTATTTTAGTAAGTATCATTTGAGCTGCAAGTAAATGTTAGCTAACATGTAACAGTTGAATACTACAATAACATTAGTTTAGTTGCAACCATTTTTGTCAGAGAAACATCTTCCCCTTTTAAACATGTTTAAATGAAAGGCTTAAGGCAGGGAGAGCAGCAACAAGCATCAGTAGGTGTGTTGCCATTCATTTGTGCATAAAAAATGCGAGTGGAAATGCTAAAAAATTGTATAAAACAAACTAAAAATATTGTAAATAAAATTTTAATGCTTAGGAGATGGTAGAAAAGTTGGAATATAGATAAAAGGTAATAGAGATTAAGCGCAACGGAAAAAGATTTAGCTTATAATTACATGTCAGCATGTGTGGAGCAATGTGAGGCTACAAAAACAAAACAAAAAAAAAAGAAAATAACCAAAAATGTCACATTAGATGTAAACACCCATGAAATGTCACCATGTATGAAGAACTCCAGACACAAATGTTAGGCAAAAACTTTGGTAAGTAGCATTAAACAATCCTGTCACATGTGTGTGGTATGTACCGATGCTAACTGCTAATGCTAATGCTAGGCAGCGTGTGTGTGCATGTGTGTATTAGGCTGGTTAAAATGCAGAGACCGACTAGCCCTACAAGGATAATAAAGCAAGTTAACCTTTGACCTTTAACCTTTACACAATCCAGACAAATGGTTAATTTCAGGCTCAAAACCTCAAGAAGCCTCAGGTGCTTTACATTTATCAGCTGAAATATGAAATAGTATCTAATGGGAAAATAATAAAAACACAAAGACAATCAATCAGCTCTTAATAATTGCAGAACAGTAGTGGGTGGATAAATCAGTACATTTCTGAAATTTCTGTCCAAATTTCAATACATTTAACTTTTGAAATTAAACTGACATTTATCAAGCTTGGGTGCAGCTACCATATGCTCAAGATTATTTTATTTTCCAAGAATACTTGTTGTTTTATATCTATTATTGCCTATACTTGTGGCTACACAACCATGTAAAGTTGCAGCTCAGACCAAATCCTCACCATTTTTTCTTTTCATATTTGTCTTGGAGGAATTCCTTGAACTTCTGAGAGTCCTTCATGTCGGAGCAGCCGTCCGTCTTTGGGTCGAAGACACATAACCAAGTCCTCCTCCCAACCTGAAAATGTAGAAATGATAATAAATAAAACCACAATCAATGCTTAAGGCTGCACGATTTGGTGGAAAACTCCATATTACAATTGCAAAACGGCGTTACTTGTTTTTCTAATTTAACTTTTGTTTTACCAGAAGAGAGGTGCGAGTATAAAGCCGAAAATAGCATAAAAATACAAGAAGTTTGACTGTTACTTTGTGCATCTCAAACCTGAGTCTTTCAATTGCTGCATTTCACAACATACCTATTAATATTGCGATGCGGCTCATTGCTGCAGCCCTTCTCCTTTTTAATTGACATTAATTCAAGAAAATCTCACACAGACACACACAGATTTCCTCCTCAGTGATTCATGTCCGGTGTAAGAGTCAGATGCTGCAGATTACCACCGCCAATAAATGAATCATGAGCAGCCAGATCACTTTGGAGATGATGATGATGGTGATAACGAAGAGGAGTCGGATGCCTCTCCCTCACTTTACATCAGTTCTGGCCAGAAATATGCGAATAAAAAGCCACTCATATTGACAGGCTGCAACGCCCTCTGATATGAGCAACGCCTACGCCAAAGCAGAGGAAACGGATCGCAGTTTGGGTGGGACGACAAGAACCGGTCCTTTTGTTTTTTTTGGCACCGTGTGAGTCGGGAAGTCGCATTCTTCCGGACCACAAAGACTGGTTCGACTAGTAATCACAAGGGACGTTTCATATTGCATATCAGAACCAGAGTCAGCAGCTCAAACAACAAACTAGTACCAAGAAAAAGACAAACATGCATGTAAGAGTGAATAAAATGGAAATAAAATCAAAACTGGGCCAGATTAAAAGAGCTCTCAGCACTAAACCAACACAGTAAGACTTAAAACACAGCCTGTATTTCACAAGTGGACGATAAAGAGTGGTGGAAAGCGGTTAAAATGCCATCTACGTTTTGTCTTCATTTAGAGACGAGCTACATTCTGCTGTTGGAGCTTCTTAACTGAGGCTGCTGACACAAAATAAAGCGAGTTTTACATCTGAAATTTGGGACTGGAATCACCAAGTAACTCACAAAACAATCATGACATTTTGCCTGTGATAATAATGGTATTAGGATACAGCGATTCTGTGACATTTGAAAGACAATCATCTGAGATACAGCTGAACAAGAATAAATATCTGTAAAAATGCAAAAAGCTGCAGTTTCATCTTTAGTCATTGCACTGTGGTGTCATTCTTATAAAACTGGAATGAAACAATAAGAAAAAAGTTGCATAGAGTCTCAGTTTAGTGTCTGTTTAAAGGGCTCATATTTATCTAAACCCACTTTTATTAGTCTTTGGTTCATTTATTTGTGTATTTGGACCCTAATAGTTCATACGATTTGAATTTGAACCCTCCAGGTGCTGCAAAGCTATCTTTGTATTCATTTTGGCAAAAATCCAAAGTATTCCTACAACCTGTTTCAATTCCTGTTTAACTTGTTAGGTTTTATAACTAGTTACGTCACGACATTTGCACATATAAGGTCAAGGCTTCAGACGAATGTTTTTCCGAGTACGACATAATTGTTTATCAGCAGCACCGGTTGGAGTAAAAACTGAAAATATGTCCAAACTTTGAGCCGATTACTGAAAATGTTCAGTTGTTGGTTGAACGGGACAGAACAGACTAGTCAACAGCCTGGAGGGGGCGGGGTCATGTGCATTTAAAGGGCTGGCGCTCAAAACCATCTTTCTGGTGTCATTATTTCAGAAATAGGGTTGAAGATGGAGCTGTGGAGTTGAAAGAACGAAGAATTCAGACCCAAGCAGAGCATTTACAGTTTGTGGAGACCACAGGGAAATTATTTAAAATGCATAATTCTATTTTAAAAAGCAAAATATCACTCCTTTAGTGCAGGGGTGTTAAACTCATTTTAGTTCAGGTTCCACATTCAGAGCAATGTGATCTAAACTGGACAAGTGAAATAATAACGTGTTAACCTAGAAATAATGACAACTCCAAATATTTCTCTTTGTTTTAGTACACAAAAGTAAAATTACATCATGAACACATTTATAATTACAAACCATCCTTTCACAAACAAACATCCAGCTCACAGCTAGAAGATTCTGCTTTACTTGTTCTCTATTCGCCATTAAAAACAGGTACATCCTTGTTCATTCTAATTACTACTAATTAAGTTAATTCTCCTGTTGCCAACAGGCTGTTGGTGCCCTCGATGAAGGTACTAATGAAGATCCCCGAGTGCCTCCGACGGCAGCTCACTGCTCCTAATGTGCTAATGCTAAAGCTAAAAGGCACACATTGAATTTCCCTGAAGGGATAATAAAGGAAGTTACCCGTTAACCTTTAACCTTTCCGTACAAAGGTGACTGCTAATGTGAGCTAATCTAAGCTACTTAGGTTTCTTTAAAATTCAGAAGAGCAGATAAAAGTTTAATGCTAATTGATAAGGTTAATTACTAATGCTAATGCTAGAAACTGTATGTGTGTATAAGGATGGATAAAATACAGAGAGCTAATTTCCCTACAGGGATAATACAGTGAGTTACCCTTTAACCTATAAACTAGTGATACATGGACGTGACTTTTTCAGTTCAGATATCAATACTAACTCCCAGGGTCTGAGTATCGACCAATTGCTAGTATTGATGTGATATTAATACGTGTGGAAAGGACTGAGATCATACAACACCAACATGGACTTTCTAACTTTTAACAAATAATTAGATATACTGGATATGTATCCTACTATTTTACCCCTGTCTTAAGCCTTTTTATGAAAATTTCATTCTCTCTTGTAAATTTTAACAACTGGGCTACAATTTTTGTATGAAAGGTGCTATACAAATAAAGTTGTTTATTATTATTAATATTATTATTATTATTACTTATTTTTAGGATAATACTTTAAAGATAGTAAAATAAAATCATAATTAACTATGCATCAAGATAATGATATAATTATACAGGAACAACTTGGTACAAATATTTTTGGTTTAGTGAGTGTGAAATCCCTCCAGAGTTTAGACGTTTTGTTGCTGGAATTAGAGGAGATTTATGGTATATTTATAAGGATTTATTTAGTAGGACGTTTGAAGAGTTGCACTTTGTACTGTTTTCTGTTTGTTGGTTGTCGGAACAGGTCGATATCTGGATCAGAGCCATCTCCACTGATACCTGATCCAGCTCTATGGGTCTGAATCGGATCCAGGAATCTCCGTCCCTATGGATCAGAGTCTGGATCCCGACAGAAGACCTGCTGTCTCCAGAGGACAGCATCACGGACAACACCTCACACAGAGCTCGCGTTTCACACTCAGACCTCCTGCAGACGTTCGATCAAACGCCGCTGTCAGAGTCAGTGTGAGTACGCCAGCTGTGACACGGCTTACGACAGGCGGTCAAACAGGCCTGTGTTTGGGGGCCGCAACACAGCTAGCAACGACTGAAGGGAGAGGGAACGCATATCGGGGATACGATGAAGGGTTTTTCCTCAGCACAGCACCCAAAAACACAGGTCAATTTGTCAGTTTATCAGTGACATCCTTGGCTGTTAATGTCTTCCATATAAGTTTTAGACCCTTGGGCTGGACTGGCCCCGTTGAAGGGCCGGTTTTGGCCCACGAGCCGTATGTTTGACATCCCTGCTTTAATTAATGCATGAGGAGCTTCTCATTACTTAACCCATAAAAACCAAGTGCTGCTCTTATGTCAGTTCCCAGATGACATTTACTTTATATCTAACCTTTCTTAAGTGATTTATTACCATTTATTTTAAGATTATCCTGTGGATTTTGTATTTTATCAGTATAAATCATGTATTTTCCTCTATTTAATTCACTGATCATGTAGATGTTGATAAAATCTCAGATTAATGTTGAGGGTTATTATATCAAAAACAGAGAAAACTGAAGAAAAAGTGACTTTTTCAGTAAAATCTATCATTAACTGAA
>JAPQRP010000012.1:18019935-18034501 GCA_037367295.1 Apogon hyalosoma | reverse complement strand
TGTGTATGTATATGTATATATATATATATATATGTACCAACAAAGGGGTTAAATTGAAAACACTGACTTTGACAGGAAATTTGTGTATTTTAGTGTTTGAGTCTCTTTTCAAGAGTTTCGAAGAGTTTCCAAACAAATTCTTAAAGTAGCTAAATTAGTTGCTAGGTGCTTTTAGAAAAAAAAAGTTGATAAATCCAGCGAGTTGGCATCAGTGCCTAAAAGTGTCAAAACCTGAACTATACATAACTTTAAGCCTGAGTTCAGTTATAGCTTGGGTTACATAAATATCCCCTCTGTGCTTACAGACTGTAAATATGTTTCTTTCTGTGATAAAGCTGGACATTTTCAATCTGAGGTGTACGGAAACGGCCTTTCTTTTAGTCACCCTTCTAGGAGGACACTTGCAGGAACATTAAAAGTTAAACACTCAAGCTACCACTGCCTCAAATGTCTTCTGATTGTGTCTTCCAGAGACGTGCGTCGTTTCAAAGATGTGCGCAAAGAGTTTGAGCGCAGCAGCGAAGGCCTGGAGGGGGCGCTGGCGAGGAACGCCCAGGCCCCTCGAGGGAAGCAGCACGAAGTGGAGGAGGCCAGCAACGCTTTAGTCAACGCACGCAAGACCTTCAGGTCTGAGGCCCTGGATTACGTCCTGGAGGTGAGAAAAGATGCCTGAAAAGAAGTCAAACTGGAAACCATGAAGGAAAAAGTAAAACCTGAAACCAGTGGATGGAAGTGGATGAGATGCACAGCTGGGTTTGTGCTTCTGGAGGAGCTTCTGCTGTTTGGAATGATAACAGGTTTGCCTCGGGGCCTCCCTCCAGCCCTGTGGTTGTGGGCTCCTAGAGGCTTAGCTGTCCACTGAGTTTTTTTCTTTTTTTTTTTTTTCTTGCTTATGGAAACACAACCACTTTCTCCAACCACGGCTTTACTTTGTTTCAGATAAATGTCATTGAGGCCAAGAAGAAGACAGACATCCTGATGGCAGTGAGTTCACTACGGCCTATTTACAGTTTATGTCCCTGTTTGTGTAAAGACATGACGACTGCGGCTGTAAAACCCTTTACATGAACAGTTTGGATCATCAGTCCTTCTTCCCCTTCCTCTTCTTTTTCTTCTCCTTCTTCTCCTTTCCCCTCTTCTTCGTCTCCTCCTCCTCCTTTTTCTTCTCCTCCTCCTTCTCCCTCTCCTTCTTCTTCTCCTTTTCCCTCTTCTTCATCTCCTCCTCCTCCTCCTCCTCTTTGCTGTCAGATGCTGTCACTAATGGAGGCCCAGGCCCAGTTCTTCCAGCAGGGACACCAGTCTCTGTCAGAACTGGACGAGTATCGACGAAAGCTGAGCGACGAGGTAATTATTAGTAACACATGTCTTAACAGTGGTCGAACCACAGCTGCAGAAATTTACATAAGTCTGTAACTAGACCAGAATGTGCAGCTGTGAAAGAGCAACAATTCTAAAAACATGCATAAATATAACGGGTTGTTTTTACCAACTGTCATGTCTCTGTGTGATCCATATAAAGTGTGTGGTTTTGGGCGAGCCACTGATAGAAAAACACATCTTGAGGCGGATTATGAGGAGTAAAGATGGAATATAAGTGAACTGCTGTAAACAGACTTCACCAGGCAACGTCGTTTGGTTTGTTGCATCAGACCACTTCTTGGTATCATTCAGTTGGCAGTTCAAGATGACATCACAGTTACATTGTGACAGGAAAAAGTGAGCAACAACAGGAAATATTTCACATGTCTGAGTGAGTTTGTGTGTCAGCGAGTCCGTCCTCCTGCTCTTTTACTATGGAAACGTGGAAAAAATGCGCGTGTCAGCATCATTAAACGGTGACTGTTTAATGACAAGAACGTTGAACAGGAAGCGCGTTTGTCAGCTTTCACTGAATCAGACCACAACAGGAAATGATGGGAAGGATAATTTGCAGAGGAGACGCTAAAGGATGAGTTCTGTTTTAGAGAAAGCGCCGGCGTTTAATCTCAGTTCGACACAGGAAGCAAAATGTGGCCTCGACGCTTCCTTAATCCTGTTTCCTGAGGAGTGAGTCTGCAGGATGATATCTTATCCTGACGCTGTTGATCTGTGTCTGCCTCTGGCTTTTTCAGACGCTCACATGTTAAATAAACACAGAAGAGGGAGAAATAAAACCTCACTAGGTACATCACATGCACAAATTGGAATCGTAAATCAAACATCCAGACGAGTGCTTTATCTACTCCTCTGTTTTGAACAAAGTGCATTTAAATGTGCATCTTTTACAAAAATATTCACTGATTTATGTCAGAGGTTCACTTCATTCAAGTTAATGTCATGCTTTTCTTGAAAAATCATGTTAAAATAGCTATTGCAGAATCCTAAAGCTCTATTACTTCTGAATGTGTTGTTTTTCATTGGATTTGGTTGAAATTGGGATCATTTGCAGGATATATTCATAATTATTGTAACAGAAACACATTAAACGTTGAAGGACTAATGTAAGATTTATGAGTTTCTTGTATGATTGCAAAGAATATTAACATTCTCAAGGTAATCTAAATTATCCTTCATCAAGATTAAAACATTCGTAATGTGAGTTTGTAAAGGTTAAAGTTTAACTCAACTTATTATTCATTCTCTGCACTTTGCCCATAATACACAAAAATATACCTGGCAGCTAGCATTAGCATTTGTTATGCCCTGAAGCTACATTATAGGGACAAAGTTATTCATACACATAGAATTCAGGTGTTTCATTGATAACGAGAGGCTGCACCAAGGAGTCATATATTACAATAAATAGCATCACAACGTTGCAATAATTCTGAAATTATTCAGTTTGTTTTTATTTAATGCTGTATATTTATCAAGATCGGTGCCAGGTCAGTTTTTGAACTAATGGACTAAATAACAGTTAGATCTGATAGATTCTACATAGAATCAACATTTAGATGCAATAATGTCTTCAAAATGGCAAAATAACAAGTGGTGCCAGGCACAACAAACCCCGCCCTTCGCACATATTTCGCCAATTATAAGAAAAATATGAACTTTGACCTACTGTTCCTAAAACATACTGACATCTATTCTGGGTCACTGGCAATCTGTAAATCAAATTTGGCATGAATTCACCCAATAGTTTTGTTCCTACAGACATTTGAAATTTCGCCCATTATAAGTAAATGGGGACAAAAATATTTTAAAAATTCCTAAAAAAAATTGTAACTTTGATCTACTTTTCCCCAAAATGTAATGAGATCTATTCTGGGTGACTGGCAATCTATAAACCAAATTTGGTTTGAATTCAACCAATAGTTTTGCTGCTAGAGTGTTAAAAAAACAAACAAACAAACAAACTGAACCAAAAACAGTACCCCTTGCCTCCCCTTTGGGGGGGTGGGGTAACAAATGTTCACTAAATTTCAGCTAAAAATATTTACATGACTACTTCTTGACTATTATCTTCAGGGTTTTGTGGTTGTTAGTATAAATTTAAACCCAATCCAATGACAAATAGAGAATTATTGAGGCTAACATTAAAACAGAAATAAAACAAAAAATGTGGGCAATAATTGGAATGGGACTTTTTTTTAAATTTTGTTTTGAAACTTGAAACAACAGGAGTAAAAATCAAGACTGAATAACATTAGGCATTGAAAATACACACCTTGTTTCTGCAGCTTTCTCCTCTTGGTCCAAATGAAAGGACTAAATATAAAGATAGACACCGTCTCATGCCACTGTGGAAAAGAAAACACACTCTGTTCATGCATCTGATCAGCAGTTGGTAATTACACCTGTCAGTCATGTCTTTAACCCGCCTACCTGCCTGAAAATGCCTGTGATTGGCCAAAATCTGTGTCACAAAATAGATTTTCTACAGTTTGAACACAGACCACAGAATTTGATAGAATCCTTGTTTCCTGTTATATCACTGGCATTACAATATCCTTAAAGGTAATTATAGAATTTTTGCTACTAATGACAAAAAACTATCAAGTACTTCACCTTTAATGGGCATTTTCACTTTTTAAGTAAGTTTGTGAAATGGGTTAAATACGATCTAAACACCAGATTGTGTTCTAAGGCATTCAGTCGGTGCAGGTGACAAATAAAACCGACAAACCTGTCATCCTGTAATGTATTGGAAAGCCTCATAAATTGTGCATAAAAGCTCTGGTGGCTCTGTGGTGTAAAGAAAAATGAAATAGTGACATTTATTATGAGTTGGAATCATTTTGCAGCAGATCTGGTGTAAAATGAGTATCTCTGACCTTCACAGCACACTCAGCTGGTTCTGAACTCAGCCCGAGAGAAGAGAGACATGGAGCAAAGACACGCTGCCATCAAGAAAAAGGTAATTAAACTGAAACAAGCGCTCCGTAAATACCACTGACCTTGTACATGCCCCATATATGTATGTATGTTGTAAAACGCTTCCAGGACATGTCCTACGACGACTCCATCATGGACTTTAATGCAGACGCTGCTAATGGAATCGCTATGGAGGGTTACCTCTACAAGAGAGCAAGCAACGCCTTCAAGACCTGGAGCAGGTACAATTTAACCTATTAGATCTCTGTCACAGCACTGCAGCAGCTAAATCTTATACGTCTGCCTTTAATTCTTTATTTTAGTTTATTTTATCATTTTAAAGGTCTTGTGCAATATTTAGTTGGATGTAAGTGTAGAAATCCAATCTAATGTTCACATTTATGTTAGTGTATAATCACACAAAAATGTATCGTCATGTTTTTGTCACCAGTCGTTTTTATTTACATTAGCTCTGGACTCGCTTCCTTTTCTTCTTTTTTTCATTTCATAGTGAGTGGCGTCTAGGATTATTCTGCATTATTGTTATATACGCTTTTAAAAGGGGTAAAATATTTTTACCTCTTCTGATAACTGGGAGTGTTCAGATAATTGTAATAATCATATCTGATACGTTTACACGCACTTCAGAAATACAATAATGAACGAAAACATTTCAGTCAGTTATTGGATTTCTTTCAGAGTTTGCACGTATGTAGTGACAGTGGAATCAAAGTTATTATCGTCGTCCGCTAACGTTTGACCATATCATTTCTGTTTTCTGTTCCATCTATTCTACTCTATCTTCCATTTTAATTGTTTTTCTTCATGTGCAGATGTAAAAGAGTGAAATAAATTAGACTAACAGGTATACATGCATGAAGACAGTGGAGTATTGGGGGGAAATCCAGGTGTTTTAATTGGATTTCACATAATCAGATTACTGCTGTTATCAGATAAAGTATATCAGACTCAATGTGATTTATTGTTTATTGTTGTGAATGACAGTAATGCAGCATAATCCTGGATTCCACTCACAATAATATGAAAAAAAGAAGAAAAAGAAGTGTGTTTGGTGCTAATGTAGATTAAAAAAATTACTCATTCTATTGTGACAAAAATACGCCAATATTCATTATCATATGATTATACATTAATGAAAACATAGTTGTGAATATTAAATTGGATTTCTGCAAATCACCCAAATCTTGCACATGGGATCTTTAAAATTATAAATTAGATAGAACTTTATTGATCCCTCTGGGAAATTAAGGTTCCGGTTGTAGTGCACCACTGTATGTACAGATATAAGATTAATAATAACAATAACAACAATAACTATAAAAATGGTAGTAAAAATAGGCAGTCACACTACTACTACTACTAATAATAATAATAATTAAAAAAAATAATAATAAAATTAACAATAATAATTAACAATTAAAAAAACTAAAGTAACAACAATAAACACTGAACAACGGAAATTGCTCAGGTCATAAATAAATGTTTGGGGGCTTTTTGTAGTGGAGGATGGGATAGTATTTATCGGGTTAAAATCTGAAAGCACCACTAGATGTCACTAAATATCACACACTGACACACTTTTTCTTTCTCTGCCTCAGACGCTGGTTTTCAATTCAAAAAAATCAGCTGGTGTATCAGAAGAAATTCAAGGTAAAACGTCTTTATTTTTAGTCTGCGCTTGTTATAAATATGCGGGTTATTAAATAAGCCAAACATATTTAGCTCTGCATAGACGAACGCTTCTCTGTAACAGATTCTGATCTGCATGTTCTTCATGTTCTCCCCATCTGTCTCAGGACCAGCCCACGGTTGTGGTGGAGGACTTGCGTCTTTGCACAGTCAAGCCCAGCACTGAAAACGAGCGGCGGTTCTGCTTTGAAGTGGTGTCACCGTCAAAGTTAGTATATGTGAAGATGCACAGTGCGTTCATGCGTCTGTGCACATGTGTTTTTGTGCTGTGAATGGTGAACTGTGGATTAAACTGACCTGCATAGAGCAAAGTGCGGTGAAGATTTCCATGAGCAGCAGCAAATCTGATGTTAGAGGTTTGTTGTGTTTGTGTTGTGTGTGTAGGTGCTGTTTGTTGCAGGCTGACTCAGAACGGCAGCAGAAGGCGTGGATCAGCGCCGTCCAAAACAGCATCGCTTCAGCCTTTCAGGAGCGCCGAGAAGACCCACACAGCCCGGTGAGAACACACTCCTGATGGGTTCCACCGTGTGCCTTCGACAGGTTAACTTTTTGTGGGTCTCATTTCTGTACTTGTGCGTTTGTTACCAGAGACAACGCTGCAGCTCGATGTCAGTCAACAGTTTGGGAGGCGGTGTAGGCGGAGGAGGAGGAGGAGAAGGAGGTGTGGATCAGGAGAACAGCGGGTGCAAAGCTCTGGAGGAGGTGCAGGCCATCCCAGGGAACCGGCAGTGCTGCGACTGTGGAGAAGCCGGTCCGGACTGGGCCTCCATCAACCTGGGCATCACACTGTGTATCGTGTGTTCTGGAATACACAGGTACAAACACACACATGAACACCACCCAGGTGGAAACATGAAGCACAGAAGACAAAACCTGCAGTTCGTAGGATGTCCACTAGAGGCAGGCTTGAAACGCAAAAACAGGGGTGTCAAATATATGGCCCGTGGGCCAAAACCAGCCAACCAAAGGGTCCAATCTGGCCCGTGGGATGAAATGCACAAATTACCCTGGTGATATTTATAATCAAAGATGTTAAAATCATTTTAGTTCAGGTTCCACATACAGATTATTATGACCTGAAATGAGTCAGACCAGTAAAGTACTACAATAACTTATAAATAATAATGACAAATACAAATTTTTCTCTGTGTTTTAGTTTAAAAAAAAAAGTCAAATTAAATGAAAATGTTTACATTTACAAACCATCCTATCACAAAAAATGTGAATAAACAACAAATATGAACATGAAATGTCTTAAGAGACATAAGTGTGATTTTCCCAATATTCTCCCTGTTACTAAATGTTTTGTGTATTTGTAGATCCACTGTGATCTGTAAGTTGTAATGCACATGAGTAAATGATAAACTAAGATGTAATGTTAAAATTGGACTTTCTTTTCTTTAGAATTTTCAGGTTGTTTATGGTTGTTCATGTTATTCACAGTTTGTAGATGTAAACAATTTCATAATCTAAATTTACTTTTTTTTACTCTAAAACAGAACAATTTGGAGTTTTGTTTTAATGCTAATTGCTAATGCTAATTACTACGCTAACGCTAGCTGCTGTATAATGGGTAAAATGCTGGGACTGAATTTCCCCACAGGGATAATAAAGTGAGTTGACCTTTGACCTCAACCTTTAAATGTGAAATTATAGAGAAACAAAAGAGGCAAAATGCACTGTCTGTGTCTGTGTGGATGTCTTTGCTAATTACCATGGATCTTTAATGCTTTTTCCTCTCTACAGGAGCCTGGGTGTCCATTTTTCCAAAGTCCGCTCCCTTACTCTGGACTCCTGGGAACCTGAGCTCATTAAGGTAATAAATTACACCCACTATTTTGTCTTTCTGAAGACACAAGAAAAATAACAACTAATCACAGCTTTCTTGTGTTTTAGTTGATGTGTGAATTAGGAAACTCCGTAATCAACAGGATCTATGAGGCCCGGATTGATGAGATCACCATCAAGAAGCCCCACCCATCTAGTCCCAGGTACAAATTCACAACATTGCAATATGTAAACATAACAGCAAAGGGATATTATACATGAACGTATGACAGAAGTACATCACAGCCTATGAAATCATCATCAGAGCAACACAGACGACCAGTTACCCTGTTTAAAAAAAAAAAAAAAAGTAAGAACTCTAATTATTTGAAGGAATTATTCAGTCACATCACTTGTTAGATTTGACGACTTTTCCAGTGTTTTAAGCTGAGCGGTAAAGCTGAAAAGTCCAAAAAAAAAAACAAAACCCAAAAAACCCCAAAACATTTTAACCAGGAAACACAACACTGACTAACTTATTAAATGTCCTTTGTTCTAGCTTGAATTTAGATGAGACCACATATGTAGATCAAAACAACCACCAAGTGAGGCTGATTTTTATTTTTTACGTCTTTCATTTACTTTCTCCTAAAATCTGTTGCGCCGTAAATGTTCCGTCTCTTCACGGCTCGTCTCCTCCTGCTGGGGGCTTATTTCATTACACACAGGTCGGCGTCGGCATCATTTATACTTTCAACAAAAGACTCTAATCTGCCCTCACACCTCTCAGAACGAGTGTCTGTCCACTGCATGCTGGGATTGCGTTCAGCTCTTGTGTCAACAGGTTTGTGGCGCAGTGTTAAAAAATGTGGTTCTGTTAAGATCTATGCAGTGAACAGATGGTTTTATCACAGACCTTATTTTTTTTGCACTTCCTCTTCTCTCTTCTGTGCTGCGCCGCCGCAGACAGGAAGCGCTACAGGTACAGATTCAGTTGGTTAAATGAAATATTTTCCGGAAACGTGTTGTGAGGCTGCATGTGATCTGCAGCACTCTACTCTGAACCTCATTATTCCAGCGCTCCAGTTCTCGTTCCTCTGGACTATCTGATAAATGTGGCCCTAAATGTAATTTTCTAAGCTATGCAGAGCTTAGATTCGGGACATAACTAATCCTGAAGACAGGAAGTACTCTAATCAAATTTATTGCTTCATTAAAGGACACTGAATGTCTAAGGCCCATGTGTTGAACACTGTTGTCCCACAGCTGTAAAAGCAAGTTGTGCAACCAAGTTGAGAACAAGAAGAGTCAGAAATAACGACAAACACAACCTTGCATGCGAAGCTTTTAAAGCAAACCTTTGTCCCTCCATGTTTCTCTCACACTGTCTTTTGTGGTCTATCGTTTCTGTGCCTCAGAGGAGACAAAGAGTCGTGGATCAAGTCCAAGTATGTGGAGAAGAAGTTCATCCAAAAGCTGCCGGAGACGGGCAGGAACCCCCCACTACGACGGTCCAGCGCCAGGAGGAACCGATCCACCACGCAGACTGAACGGACGGTTCAACGGCCGCCCATCAAACCCAAACCCAACCGGGCCACTCTGCCCCGAGTCACAGGTAAATATTACGAATCTGAGTCGGGACTACACACCAACAGCTGAAAAACGACAAACATGGAAATGACAAAACCTGCCACATGAGGCTCCAAAGCTGAGGCGGTCCAAAACATGCATCAGTTGGATTTAGGACGTAACACTAGCAGCTGTTTATGCAGAAACACGACAACACGCAATAGTTTCAAAGCCAAAGGAAGTTTGTGGCTCCCATTTATTTTCTTATGCAGCCACTTGCACACGTGAACTAAAGCTTCACCCACTGACCCCGCCCACACCTTAACACTCGGACCAATGGCTGCTCAGAGAGTGTCCTGCAGTGAACTCAGATTTTAAAACATGATTTAGGGGTATTTTGATGAAAATCATGTTACAAAACCTTTGTTTTTTTCAGTTCTGGATCTCATCAGCAGTTTTTCAGGCTTTTTTTTTTTTTTGTTGTCATGGTCTTTGAGGAAAATGCTTTTTGGGCCGCAGTGGATTTTTTTCATTGTAGTACCGCAAGTTGCCGCTGGTTGGTGTCAAGTCTATATTGCATCGATTGTAAATCCCATAAGTATGAAGTTAAAATAGCCAATGTTACAGTAGAAATAAACAAGTTTACAGCCTGTTACAAAATAAAAAGTCTCTATAGTTATTTTGTCGATTAATTACAAACAGGCCTATCGGTAAAACTTGGCTACATTAGCTAATGTTAGCATTTATTCATTATTGTATTATCTGGTCTGTTAGCCAGCCTCCTAATAAGAGCAGCTAGCACTAATTTGTGTCTTAATACATTTGTAAACTTAACATTGTTGTCAAACTAAAACTGATTTTGTAAACATTTATCAATTTACGTTTTGTTTTCTATAGTAAAAAAACATTGAGTAAACACCTCATGATGTTAATTACAAATGGGCTTGCTGGTAAAACTTAGCAAAATTAGCTAATGTTAGCAGCTATTCAGTACTCTATTGTGTCATCTGTTAGCCAACCTGCTATTAAGGGCAGCTACCGCTAATTTGTGGTCTGTTACATTTTGTGAAGTTAACATTAGTCTTAACTTAAACTGATTATGTTAACATTTATTACAGACTTACTTAGTGGCATTAACATACCACTGTTGTTCAGCAGCGTGGTTGGTGTTTTCAGTAAGTTAGTATTAGCTTAGTGAGTTTTATCTACTTATTCTATGCCAGTTTAATCACTTTGCCACATCAGTTGTGTCCCATTTCACTCCCACTTCTTACAGCTGTAGCCTGTGTAAAATGGGACGAGTTGCATAGTGGGATACTTTGAGGAGACTGTTCAGGGTGTACTCATTTTCACTATACATTCACATGGCGCTACAGACTATATTATGAGTACTGAGCAATTTCAGACACAGCTAAGGTCACATCTGGTTCCAAAAAACGAGGTGGTGACGTCCCAAATGCCCTCGAGGCTTCACAACGTCAGTCCACAAACCGGCGGGTGACGTCACCGTGGTTACGTCCACTTCTTTTATGTCGTCTCTGGTCAGAACAGATGTGGGCTAATAACTCAGATGGTTGTGTTCATTCAGTTATTTCTGCTGACATCAACGAAACAGGAACACACACGCTCATTGAATCCCCGAACATGGTGAAGCAGCAGAAGTTGATAATCCTGAAGGCCTGCGCTGCTTTATTTATATGTGTGTCCTGTTTGTGTCAGTCAGCAGGTTAAACCAGTAATTGTGCCTCTGTCACTTAACCACAAACGCTCACACTGTCTCTGTTTACTCAGGCCTGAGCCCCAGTGACCTTGTCCAAAAGAACAACACAGGCTTCCATAAAGGTACGATAAAACACTCCAACATGTACACGCCGATCAGCTGACGAAAACAAACACAGACCTGTATTTAGAGCTTAGAGGAAATACGTATCAAACCCCCACTATGCCTGTACAAACTGACACTTTAACCCTCTGTTGTCCGCAGACGTTGAGGAGGAAGAGGAGGATCTGAGCGGCCTTCATCCCGGGGCGCTGCTGTACCGATCGGCAGCTCTGCAGAACTTCCCCGTCATGGCCGACGCTTTGGCCCACGGAGCTGACGTCAACTGGATCAACATGGCCGAGGAGTCTAGCACGCCGCTGATACAGGCCGTCTCAGCCGTGAGTATCGACCCAGACCAGACGAAGAGCTCCGATGATCAGGATTAACATGTCAGAGACGCACAACGTAAACATCAACGCGAAACGCCAAGTTTGACCAAGTTTGGATGCTTCATTCCTATATTCTCACCTTCAGGACAACTTCTCTCACTAGAGTCCTTCATAATTACACATTAATAGGGGTGTGTATTGGCAAGAATCTGGCGATACGATACAAATCACAATACTAGGATCGTGATACAATATATCGCAATATATCACAATACTGTTACAAGGCAATATTTTTTTGTTTCTTTTTTAAAAAAGATTTCCTGTAAAAACTGAATTACACCAGAAATGTGCACAAATACTAAACACATTTTATTTGATCACAACAGGATCTAATGCGATATCACAAAACGTTCCTCTGTAAAAACTTAAAACTCAAATTATGTTTCACAGACAATAAGGTTTACGATCCTGCTCAAATGTTCATATTCTGTTCGTTGTGAAGTGAACAGTCCCTGAATCATCCAACATCAGAACATTATTTTTTCACCATCCCAACAAAGGAGCTAACATCCGCCTCTTTTATTCATTAAAAAAGGGCTTTAGGATGGTTGAAATAATCATTATTTAACAAAACAGTGTTAAATAATACTGTAATAATAGAAAATAATAATAAAAACAAAAATGAATCCTCGCCATGTCTGCATTCGAATAAATACCTAAAAATATCGATACAGTACTTTTTAATATCAATACAGTATCGTGAAATTAAAAATTGCGATATATTGCAGAACCAATATTTTCTTACACACCTACACATTAATGTCACAGAACTCAGTTATTAAAGGTCTATAGCCGTGTCAAACATACGGCCTGCCAAAGGGTCCAATCCACGGGATGAATTTGTCAAATGCAAAAATTACACTGAAGATGTAGATGTGAAGATATTCCATAATGTAATTTTACTTTTTCACTCTAAAGCATAGAAAAAAGTTTGGATTTGTCATTATTTATAGGTTATTATTTTACTGGTCACTTTTGATCATATTGTGCTGAATACGGCCTTGGAACTAAACCGGTTTTGACACCCATTGTCTAAAACATTTCTCACATTTCAGCAACATGAAAAAACATTTTCTTAGACACGGTTCTTTTCTTAAATTACATGTTTTGACCGCCATATTAATGTAACTTAACAGAGACTAAACTTTCAGATATGAACTTTAGTTTATTGTCATTTGTGTAGATGTTTTGTTACTGTTGCATGTGTCGTCTGAGGGTAAAAAAACCATAGACGCTCACGTATTTATGTTTTCTTCCCAGAATGCACTGGCTGCTTGCGAGTTCCTTCTGCAAAACGGCGCCAACGTCAACCAAGTGGACAGTAATGGAAGAGGACCTCTGCACCACGCCACCATCCTGGGTCACACAGGGTAGAGTTGTACACGCTGCTTAAACATATTACACATGTCAAACAAACACCGACCTCTGGATTAAATAAGGAATTACAGTTTTAACTCAGAGCAAGAGAGAAGGAGGCATATGATATACTTTTATTTTCCTTCTCAGGTTGGTTTGTCTCTTCTTGAAGCGAGGAGCCGACTACAACGCCCGAGACAAGAACCAGAAAGACCCTATAACGATCGCCGTGGACAACGCCAACGCCGACATCGTCACTCTGTGCGTGTTTCAACCACTGACGACATGTGTAAAAGGGAAAATGGCAACGTTTCTGAAAAATCTTCTCTCTTACAGGCTGCGAATCGCCAAAATGAACAAGGAGATGCGGGAGATGGACGGAGCATTCGGCCAATCAGGTCAATCAGGGGGTCATGGGGGGTCTGGGGGTATCCTGAGCTTGACAGGAAGTGGGCTGGGCAACACAAGGAAGAGCCTACAGGCTATTAAGAATCATATAAGTGGCTGGGCGCTGGGGGGGCAAAATGACTAGTTAGATCCTGATCACCTGATCTGATCTGAACCATGAGCAAAATGCAGACACTAACACACCAGCATCGCAAAGAAATTCACAGGAAACTCTGGGATGAAAAGGGTCAATGTGTAGAATTTATGGAGATTTAGGAGAATCCAATCGTAGAAATAGAGCATAATATATACAGTTATGTTTCTGTTAATGCACAAATACACAAGATTTGAGAACTGTAATGTTTCTGCCTTGTTGCACTGCCATGGTTCTATAGTAATGCACATCTTCTTCCCAACAAGATTAGCTGTTGATAAGAGTTAATATCCTCTAAACTAAACAAACCCACAACAGAAAAAACAATGTGTTTGACTAGTTTTTAATTCATTTTTAAAATATTTAATAAATGTAATCTTTTTTCTTTTTTTTCAAATTTTTTTGATGGATTCAAACTGTGACAATAAGCTAACTGGAGCTAATGCTAACTAGTACGCTAACCACATCTAAAAAGACTGATTAGAAATTAAACAAATTCAGTGTCATTTAAAAACCTTCATGATCCTGGGTTTGTAAATAAAACTCAAGGTATAAACCCAGAACAACCATATACGTATGAAACAGATGAGCTTTTTAATAGACTGAAGTGAAAATGTATGCAGAGATGCGGTCAAAACGGTGAACTTTAGTTAGTGTGCTAACTGCAGCTTGTAAATTTAATCCAGAGATAAAGGAAATTATACAAAACTGAACTTATTTGTGAAATATTATAAAACCCTAAAAGATTCAGAGTTTTGAGAAAATATTTAAGACTATAGAACCAGGAGCCAAAAATGTTGGTTCTCCTGCTGAGGATAGTTAGCCCTGCTGGCTGCTTATGGCTATATTAGCTGATGTTATCCTCCCCTTTAAGTATTTATTTAATAAGGAAAAAGCTTTTGTTTCATCTGCACCATTTATCACACATTATTTATTACATTATATTACATTATATATATTATATTATTATATTGTGTGTGTATGTGTGTGTGTGTGTATATATATATATATATATATATATATATACATGTATATTACATTATTATTTATAAGTTGTATTTAAAATAACTAAATAAACATAAAGTGTTTGCGGATTTGTTAGAAAATCTGTGCTCA
>JAPQRP010000012.1:17952279-17995678 GCA_037367295.1 Apogon hyalosoma | reverse complement strand
TCCATGTTTTCTTTTCTGTCTGTTTTAGTCACATGATACACACAGGAGTTAGTATTTGATTGCAGAACCATTGTTTTTGATGACTTTTGATGGTCTAATAATTTTTTCCACGACTGTACTCAATTTCTGGTTGTTTTTTTATATTTCCTGAAAAAAATAATATTGGCACTTATTTGAGGAAGGTCAGTAAATCATTTACACATGTATATTACAACTTACAGATCACAGTGGATCTACAAATACACAAAACATGTAGTAACAGGTAGAATATTCTTATTTTCCTTAAGAAATTTCAGAATTTTTATGGCTGTTAAGATTATTCTTTTTTTTTTTTTTTTTTAAAGGATAGTTTTTAGATGTAAACATTTTCAGCTTGTAATTTTGATTTTTTTTATACAAAAAAAAGAGAAAAATTTATAGTCATTGTTATTACGTTACTGGTCTGACCCACTTTAGATCATACTGGTCTGTATGTGGCACCTGAACTAAAACTGACACCACTGACTGTTA
This sequence comes from Apogon hyalosoma, assembly GCA_037367295.1. Lineage (NCBI taxonomy): Eukaryota > Metazoa > Chordata > Actinopteri > Kurtiformes > Apogonidae > Apogon > Apogon hyalosoma. The sequence continues at coordinate 17,995,168 of JAPQRP010000012.1, read as the reverse complement.
GTATCTTCAGTGTATTTTTTGCATTTCACACATTCATCCCACAGGCCATATTGGACCCTTTGACGGGCTGGTTTCGGTCCGCGGGCCGTATGTTTGACCCCAGCGATCAGTGTCACAGGTTTATTTAGTGGAAGACGTTGGAAAGTCCCGTCAACCTTTCAACATTTGTCAGCAGAGTTTGGACAATACTCCACAACTGTTCAGGGAGCAGGAAGAGGGGACGACAGAGGGTGGGAGAGTTCACCAGGGTCCGACCCCCCCCCCACCACACACACACACACACAGTTAAGTCACTTCGTCCCCTCAGGAAGCACCAGGAGGCCGGAGCACGTGTTGACGGCGGGTGGCAAACGTACCATTAACGAGGAAACAGGTGCCCTACGCCTCATTGTTTCAACTCCAAAAAAAACTGAACCTTTAAAAATAATAATTAAAAAAAAAGACGGCGGGACAAATTTGACTGAAGATGTGATTCATGGGTAAAGATCGTGTTAATGACAGGAAGGAAGCTGAGGGAGGAGAAAGGCTGGGGGAGGGAGAGTCGAGCTTCTAAACATCAGATCAACTGCAAATACAGACTTTCACGCATAATTACAGCTCGTTTTCACACAGAAAATGAAACGAAACCAGACAAAAAATACCAAACTCCAATTGATTATAAAAGATTTAATTTAAAATGTAGAAAAACATCTTTGTCCAGCAAATTAACTCCAACTATTTTTTTTATATTAATATCAACCGTCCAATTGCTTACAGCTTTATTTATCAGGAAACAATGTTCATTTGTGTTCAGTATTAGACGACCAAGTTTTTCACCTGCTTGGATTAAAAGCACAAATATCATCAGTTTGTCAAAGCAGAATCAGGCCCCAGGCCCAAAGGTTAAACTACATCTGAGTTAAATAAACCTTACGCACAATCTTTAGTATCTAAACTCCGGTTAAGTGCTTCTTTTGTCTCTATTTCTAAAACCACTGCTCCTTCGTTATAAAACCTGCATAATCCTTCTTTAAAATGTTCACATTCTCTGTTTCCATCAAACATAAGGTCTCTCATGTTTCTCATTCTCCTCTTTTCTTTCACTTCACAAACCTTTAAAATCACATCCTTCAACATAATCTGCACCTGATTCATCGTCATTATTCAAGAATACTGACTTTAACTTCCTCACATCCATTTTAACTTTTTACGTGACCTTCATTCAGTTAAACCAACTCCTAAATACCCTCATATTGAAAACTCACAGTTAATTTCTACTTCATTTGACATGTTTTCATCTGTCGTGATCGAGACCAGCGGCAGCCCAGGGGTCAGAGGTCAGGTCAGGTGTCCTCAACAGGCCTGCAGAAGGGGCTGGTAGGGCTCGGTCAGGATCTTGTATCGGATCTTGGTGTTGGTGATGGCCCCGTGTTTCTGCCGGAGGTGGAGACGCAGCTGGCTCTTATGGCGGAAGTGGAGGTCGCACTTCTCACACTGAAAAACAAAGACACGACGGGTGAGAAGAGAAGAACCGACGGAGGAAAACATGGATCAGAGTTTAGGAGTTTTACATGAGGCCTTCGTTCTGACTCATTTAAAGGCTGGGGTCACCCTTCAGCCTGGATTAGGTAACGTTTCAGAAACAGAAACTAGAGTGGAGCATCTGAAGGACTTCACCTCTCCACGCCAAGACATATTTTTTAAATCGCTTAAGGCCACATCACTACTATAAATGACATCAGCCACTTTCAGACATGCACTATATGGACAAAAGTATATGGACCAGATGAATTCATGTGTTTCTTTTCTGACAGGGGTCTGGGATATAAAACAGTAATAACAAATGTTATAATATAGTTTTATACTGTGATAAATATCTTTGCATTGCATTGGATTGTTTGGTTTCAATTGTTATCTTTGCTTTCAAAATGCCTCAGAGATGGTTTATAAATAAATGTCATTACATTTTGGGAAAAATAGGTCGAAGTTAAAATTTTTTATGAATTAAAAAAAAAAAAAAATCCCCATTTATTTATAATGGGCGAAATTTCAAATGTCAGTAGCAGCAACACTATTGGTTAAATTCATATTAAATTTGGTTTATAGATTACCAATGACCAAGAATAGATGTCATTACATTTTGGGAAAAGTAGGTCAAAGTCAAAATTTTTTAGGAATTTTTAAAATCTTTTCTTTTTTTCCCCATTTCCTTATAATGGACACGATTTTACACGTCGATAAAAAGATAACTTTTGTTTCAATGTACTTCAAACTTGCAACATATATAGAGGCAATTGATATTCTGACATCAGCACGTGCATAAACATGATGACATCAGCTGGATCGATGGTAAAATAATTTACAACACGTGCGAGGTTTGTTGTGCCTGGCACCATTTATTATTGTTATCATTAGTGTTAATGTTTAAAATCAACATAACTTCTCATTATCATTTACATTTTTATCTTTCTTACCGTTGTTATTATAATCGCAACTGTTAGCATTATTGTTACCGTTAGTATGATTAGTGTAATATTGTTATTATGATCATGCCTCAGAAGATAGTTATTATTGATGTTACCTTTAATATTTTTTAATAATTGTTTGTTTTGTCATTATTGTTAGTTATCATAGTCATAATTTTTACCATTAAAGTAAATATTACTATTGTTATCATAAAGATGTTCCTTAAAACATGCATCTCAGCGTTACTCTCCTTTTATGACCCTCAAGTAAATGATGGATGTTAAAGAGTTAAACCCGGTGTGGACTCACGGTGTAGGGCTTTTCTCCAGTGTGGATGCGTAGGTGACTCTTCAGGGTCTGCAGGTGGCGGAAGCGGGTTCCACAGGTGTGACAGGGGTAGGGTTTCTCCCCAGTGTGGATCAGAACGTGGGCCCTGAGGTGGGCGACCTGACCCGACACAAAGCAAGAAAACAACATGAGGTTGGACACATTGGCCTGAGGAAACCTCTGTCACCGTGGAGATTTACATTTTATAATGATTTTAATTCACAATGGATGCATTTAATAAAACTTTCAGTAATGTTTTTAGGACAGGTTGTGTTTTCGCTGCTAAAACATCTACTGTGAAGGTAAATTGTGTACTGTAATCCTAATTGTAGCCGTACTGCGTTAATTACTGCATCCAGAGCTGTTTGTTTCATTAAACCATAAACCAGAGTCTGATCTCACCTGAACAAACCGAGCTCCACAGGTGTCACAGCGATAAGGTTTCTCTCCAGAGTGGATGCGAGAGTGAGTCTTCAGGTTTGCCGGTCGGTTGAACTGGGCGCCGCAGATGTTACAGCGGTACGGTTTGTCACCTGAAAGGTCAAAGGTCACAGTTACACAGGGAACTACTATAGTTCTAATTATAGTTTTGATGCTCCCACTAGCTTTAGTCCTTATTTATTTTCAATTTAAGTTTACTTTTGGTTATTTTTGCATGTGCATAAGAAGTGTTACTTATTTTGAACTGACTTTTTTTTTTTTAGTTTGTCTAGTTTCTTCCCCACAGCAGTCACTTTAATGCATACTTAACACTCTCCTTTATTAGCCACAATTGCACAACAACTGTACATAACTTGATACTGTCTTTCTTTTTCTTATTTTACTTTATTGCATTTTTATTAAAGAGTCAAATCTACCGACAAAAGATTCCTTGTGTGTGTTTACATACTTGGCGAAGAAAGATGATTCTGATAGTTTTAATATTTCAGGTTTTATGAGAAAAATCTTGATTTAAAGGGAACACGCAAACACCAAATGTTACCTGTTTTTGGTTTTATTCAGTAAATTAAACCATTTTTTCGCAAGTAGTTTCATTTTAGTTTGTTTTCATGCCAGAGAATAACTGTAATAAGGTATTTATTTAGAGTGGACAGTGAGAAGATGAACGTTTTTTTCTTTTGCTTCACCTGAACAGACTGTCTTGGTTCCTCCAGAGTTTCCTGAATAGCAAAACGGTACAAAGTAGTTTTCTCTTTTGATGATGTGCTGGTTTTGAAGGTGAGTTTCTGGATCAGCTGGGAGCAGTTTGGGGAAAATGGAGCATGGTGAGACTGAGAAAGGAGGCAAAAAAGCAAAAATTAATCCTATTTAACTCATGGGAACATGCCTCTTTGGAATATTATAATGTCTGTGGTTTGGGGTTGGATCTACCTGTTCCCTCCTGAGTGGGGGGCACTGTTGGTCGGTCCACAGAGGGAGGTGGCCTGAGGGGAGGGGCTCGGCCAGAACCCTCGTAGCAGGAGGCCTGCCCCTGTCTGATAGAGGCACAGTGGTTGGAAAACATTCTGGGTTGAGATCCTCTGGTTTTATAAAACGTGATGTGATGTTACCTATCAATCTGACCAGGCACTTCTCCAGACCACGCCTCTGGGGGGGTTTTGGGGGTCACCGTGTGACGCTGGGGTTCCTCTGCCTCCTCTTCCTTCACTGCAGTCGCAGCAAACAGAGGATTCAGGACGATGTACTTGTACTTTTTCCAGTTGCAGGCTTTTGGGTCCAGTGTAGGTTTGGTCTCATTCTGGAAAAAACAAACAAAACCTGGTCAATGAGTTTAGCTTCACAGAAAAACAACACTTTGACTTAACGTAACGTTTTTAATGTTCCCAGTGGTCCTTAAACACACCATAAGGTTCTTGTTGCAGGTGTTGGATTCGGCTGGAGAGTTGGGTTGGCAGCTGGAGCGAGCAGGACTGTCCGGAGACGGCGTGGGGGGGCCCAAGAGGGGGGACTCAGGCTCTCCTTTTAGCTCCTTTGACCCAGGCTGGCAGGTCGGGAAAGCCCCCGGCTTCAGAGAGCCCCCACCCTCCACAGGGACCCTGCAGGAAAAACAGAGGAAGTGCCGTCATGAGCTAAACCTGTCGGCAATCAAACACACAAAATAAAATCAGAACAAGCAGAACTACAGCAGTCAGTGCAGTCCAGTGTGTTAGAGTAATTAAAAACACGCATCAAAACATATATTTAAAGACATGTGGAATAAAACTCTAGATTTTTTTATGTCTTGTGCCACTTATCACCAATTACAAGGCTCTGGCTCAAACATGATAGAGTTGATTTGTAAATATAATGATTTTCCCAGTTTATTGGAAACCATAAAACCTATTTTAATTATCCTGAACTCAGAGGTGTTGGTCAGATTCTTATGTCCCTGGATGAGGACCTACACAGCAGTGAAGTCCTACCTCTTCTCTTGTGACCCATGGGAATTTATGATGTGTTCATATTATATTACATTCATCTGACACTTTAAAAGATAATTTTATGAGTCATGAAAGTCATATTTTGTGGTAAAAATACTGAACTGCATCCATCACCTTATGTGATTCAAATAACACCATGATCATCAAAATGGAAATTACCTTGATAAATTTAACAGAATTACAGGAAGTGAAAATTACTAAAAGTCTGGTCATGAAGAAGCTATGGTGACATCTTCAGTGACTCAGAACAGGTCATGAACAGGGACCGTTAAAATGACACCATTTATGCAACATCTGGATGTGTAGACTTTATATTTACATACTTTCACAGTCTGATACTCCAGCAGAACAGAAGAATTAAAATGTATTAATTTTTTGCCATTGCCATTGATTCCTCTACATAATTTCCCATGGTGCACAGCTGAAGGGGTGGGACTTCACTTTTCTATGTGTCATTATCAACCAATCAGAACAAACTGAACTTTTTGGGAGGGAGGTACTCTCTCCAGATCCATTTTTTTTTAAAACTGGAAACACAAATATGCAAAAACAAATAGCACATTATTTAGCCTTTTTCACACATATATAACATAATTCATTAGGAAACCTCACATATATATCACCTTAAATGAACTGTCCATCTACCAGTGTGTTTCTAAATAAATGAACAGGATCGTAATGCAAAATGCATGTTGAATGATAATATATTTGCTATTATATATAAATAGAATTATCAGATTTTAGACACAAGGACAATAAAACACTTATAAGACTGTTTTCGGTAAACAGAATCGCCTTTTACCTGGTCGTCCCTGGCACTGGGAGTAAAACCTTCAGTCCTGGATTGGGCAGATCCCCTTCTTTGGGGGCGACAAAGGAAACAGAGACCCTGGAGTCCAGCTCCACCTGTGGGCGTCTGATGCTAATGTTGTCGTTGCTGAAAATATAAGAAAATCTCCAGTTATCAAAGTTATCAAACACAAAATCTCTCTGTAAAGCACATTCATTTTCGTTTTAATCTGGTTTTTTTCTCTCTCACCAGTGCATCTGCATGAAGTCCCGGCAGGTGTCAGCCACGTGGTCCATCTGCAGATAGGTGGCAACGGCGAGGACACCCGGGACGATGCTGGGAGTCAGCGGGAGGCGGGCGGTGTACATGAAGTCCAGCAGCAGGGACACGCTGGACGGGTCCAAGGTGTTGGGGAGGGACACGGTCATCGGTTGGTCCACGCTGCTGCCGCCGCCGTGAAGTAGAGCATGGCGGGAGTAGAGCGAGTAGAAGAACCCACTGGAGACGAGACCAAGAAGATATGACGTGGATGGAATACGAAGTGGCACAAGTCGGAACATTATTTACTCGTCATTTGGAGAGTATCTCTTGTGTTTTTGTGCAAATGAACTGAATCTCCCATCATATTAATATAAAGTGAAGACAAATAAAATATTCTAATGTTAAATCAAATAAGAAGCAAATTAATTAAAATAATGAATATTAACTTAAGAGCTTCAGAGTGTTTTCAGTTTGTACTCATGTCTTTTACATTGTTTTGGTTTTGCTGTGTCTTTCAGGTCATTTTGTTTTCATCTTGTGTTTTTTTAATTTCCTTTTTCGTTTTGTTGCATCTTATGGGCCATTTTTGTTTTTGTTTTGTTGAAATTTTATGTCCCTTCTGTCTTTTGACATCTTCTATGTGATTTTATTTGAGCTTTGTTGCATCTTTTTGTTTCATTTTCATCTTGTTTCAAATTGTTTTATCCTGGTATATCTTTTGTCATTTTATTAGTTTTCTTGCATCTTTTTTGTTTCATTTTCATCTTTTTTTAATCAGGTTATATCTATTATGTCATTTTATATTAGTTTTCTTGCATCTTTTTGTTTCATTTTCACCTTGTTTCATCTTTTTTTTTATTTGTCATATCTATTATGTCATTTTATTTTAGTTTTGTTGGATCTTTTTGTTTCATTTTCATCTTGTTTTGTCTTTTTTTGTCTTGTTACGTCTTTTACGTCATTTGCATCTTGCACAATATAAAATTACTCAATAATTCCTCTCTAATACATTAAAACTAAAGCAATGAGACTTTTTTGGCAAATGTAAAGAGCAGAAAGTAAAAGTTCAATGAGCAGAAGTATAAACAGTGTTTTCTGTTTTGTTAGTTCCCACTCACCTCCATTTCCTAAGTGGAAATTGCATCAGAAAACAAAATGAGTTTGATCATTAGAGTGATTAGAGAGTCTAGCGGGACTACTTTGTGTGAATACCAACCTGCAGGCCACCAGCACAGCACAGTGCGCCTGCAGCTGATGGTTCCTGATGAGCAGGGTGGTGTCGGTCAGGATGTTTCTGTGTCTGAGTTCATTCAGGTTCAGTAGGACGTCATTGGAATGGCGAGTGAACTCCTTTACATATCCTTCAGCCGGTGCTCCAGCTCTCACCCTGTATCCTTCCACTACCTCCATTAGGCTTATCTGAGAAGGACAAAAGTTTTATCGATCTGTGTTTTTTCGTAAAGTGCTTCATGCAGGTCAAAGTGCACGATAAGCATATAATCAGACTGAACAAACCGCAATAGAATGAGATAAAATACATTATACATGCAAACATGTTACAATAAGATCAAGAAAGGAATACAATAAGATAAAAACAATAAATCAACAGAATTAGCTATCTTAAGTTTGGCACAAACAGAAAAAAAGTATTAAAAAAAGAAAAAAGATAAAATGAGGTAAGTAATGTTCATAAACCAGTATTTTCTATTGTTTCAATACAGATATTACCCCTCGTGTATCATGAAAAGAGTGAAGTTGCGCATAAATAACCTTCCTGTCCATTTTTACTACCATTCCTACATTATATTACAGGTGTTTTTGAGTAAATAAAACCAGCCATTTCAAGAAGGTATAAATCACAGCTTCATATTCTGCACATTATTGCAAAAAAAATACACTTTCCAGATACTTAATGAAATGAAATAAATGCATTTAGATGGAGCTAATAAGGTCTTTTTTTCCCCTCAAGTGGCTTATTGGAGGTTTTTTATACTAATTCTATGGGCTCCACAAATAAAATCATGGGAACAGATGTAACATTTTGCACACAGGTCAAACACTTGCATGTTATGTTTGCATGAACAGACATTTTTCTGGACATCAGTCCAGTCATGACCTACCTGTGTGTAACTGGTAGAATAAATAGATGGAGTGTCCCAGACACTATTAGGTGAGACCAGCTCCCTACTCGTACCTGTGTAAAAAATTAAAAAAACTGAATTAACTTAATCTGAAAGAAAAACCAAGACAGTTAAAACAAAGACATAAAATATTAGAGATATGAAATAATTCAACCACTTGTGTATTTATGGATATTTAATAGCTACATAACCTAAATTATAAAAAAAAAAAAAATCTAACCTCTGTGAATCTTTAGACTAGTACTATGATGTATCTCTTATATTTTTACATTTTAACATTCACAAGGACACATTTAAGGATTCAGGTTACATTAGTAGTTAGTTTGTATTTTAGCCACATGTTTAACAGAAAATTGAAGATGTTCCCTTTCACATTAAGTCTAATACATGCATTTTCTTCTTTTACAACCCCAATCCTAAATTCTATTAAAAGGGTGGAGGTTCAAGTATAAGAATTTCTGCTTAAAATAACCAAATCACCTGCCATATGCAAAGTCCTTATCATAGATCCCATAACATTTTGAGGAGTTACACCTAGAGAGTTGTGTCCTAACTTACCCCGACCAGCAGGGACGAGATGTAACGTTCACCAAAGTGGCGTCAAAGCCCTGGTCTCAGTCTCCTCTGAAGGTTCAGGGCTTGTACCATCAGCCTCCTGTGACTCCGATCAGACTGTGATCCAGGCAGGAGGAAGACGCCTCTTTATAATGTTGCGCAGGAAGCCCCCATTCGACCAGAGCTGCTTGTTTCCTCTTTCCTCAATGGCCCACGCGTACACTGGAAGCAGCGCAGGAAAGACCCCGGCCTCAGCTCCAGGCTCCAAGTATTTTTAGTGGGCTATTAGTTTTTCTAAACCCCCATAGATCGAAGCAAAGTAATGGCAGGAAAGCAAAGTGTGTCTCTGGGCTGTGTTGAAAAAATATATATGAGGACCCTTGGGGAGACATGGTCCACGCCTGGTAGTCCAGAGAACATCAACCTCCCACCGCCAACGCTTTCCTACCCTTAAACCCTCCAGGATAGAGGAAACTGTCTGAGAGGAAGCTAGAAGACTAATTGATGGATAAACAAACTGCACTACACTTATAGTTAGCTTTTGTTGTAAAATTAGGCTTATGGATTACACAATTTTAACTTAAAACGACATTTAAGGTGATTCATATACACATGAAACAAATATGAATCTGAGACAAATCATATAATTTAAAGTCACTGGGTTTATTTTATTTGTGATATTATCACATTCATATTTGTTTCATTTATGAATTATCATGCACTCAGGATAGTTTATTAGTTTGGTAATGTTAAAACTGTGTAAGTTATAGATTTAATATGTAATATTTGCACATGTTTCAGTTTCAAAGCTAACAGCAGCCTTAGTTAACTTAGTATTTTACCAGCCTGTTCACTGATTTCTATGATGGAAACAGGTTGTTTTTCCAAAAATTACTTCTGTTCCTTTAAAATGCCAACACTAAGTACTGTTAGCTTGGAAATGTTAGTCACTGGTAACAAATCACCTACATGAAACCAGGACAAAACTTTCAAATACACTGAAATTTCATATGCAATTTCAATTCAAACAATGTATTTTACCATCTGTTTTACCAAATTCTGAAAATATGCTTTTTATTGTGCTTTTCTATGCAGATTATCAGTAACCTAACTTCTTTTTCACCATATTCAAATTATAGTCTATATAATTAAAATAGAATATATATTATTCTAAAAACCCTTGTTAATAATAACACCAATTAAAGGTAAAGATGTTCTTGTCTGTAAATTAAGGTTGTGTTAAGAGTCGGTTTTATACTGGACGTTGGTTGGTTTTTTTTTTTTAAGAACGTTGCTACCAATGGCCAAGGGCCTCAGATCCTGAATGAAGCTAATCTGGAAAAATCTTATAGTTATAATACCACTGACAGCCACTAGATCAGAGTGCCCAACTCTGGTCCTCAAGTGCTACTATCCTGCATGTTTTAGATGTATCCCTCTTCCAAAACACTTTATTCAAATGATAAGCCTATCATCAAGCTCTGCAGAAGCCTGATAATGACCCTCAGGCGTGTTGGAAGAGGGAAACATCTAAAACATGCAGGATAGTAGCTCTTGAGGACCAGGGTTGGGCACCCCTGCACTGGATGCTTCTCCAAAAAGCCCTGGCTCCAATAGACTGTTCTTGGACTTTTCTTTAAAAGTACAATATATAATATTTTTTTCCATGACTTCTTCTGATCTCAGCTGTTTTATTAGAGACATCTAATAAATCATTTAGTCCATCTTTAATTTCTTCTTATGTTAATCAGATCTCAGGTCTAATAGAAGCTTTGATGTCTGCTGTGTTGGCTTTGACTAACACCTCACTCTGCTAATCCAGACATTTAGTTTCTTTGTACTTGATAAAACACATTTTTTTCCTGACATACATCTCCACTGTAGTTGTGGTTCCTAAGCTCCACTAACAAGAATTAAAATTACTTTGGTATATAATATTTGATGAAGTTTACCATTTTACATAAACAGTAAGTTAGCATTAGCTCACCTCTGATCCCTTGAGGTCCCACAATTTTGAACTTTTTTTTTTTCAAATATGGTCACTTCTGGCTCCACAAACCTGACCTGATGATGGCCGTATCATGAACTATTGGCTTCAAAACAGCAGTTCAGAAACTAATGGGTGATATCACGGTTTCTCCGCCCATTGATTATTTACTTTTTTTTATTGTTCCCCATTTTGCTCAAAATTAGTAGTATAAACATTCAGATCTAGTAGTCTGACTCTCAGAATGTACAGAGCTGGAATAATGGCGAATACAGTCATCCATGTGTAATTTATCAGGGACCTCATCACTACATGGAAGACCAACAAAAAGAGCCAAATCTGGGCTGCAATTACAGACCATTTATGTGTCTAAGTTCTTATTTGTCCAGGTCATCATTCATCCTTTACTGTTTTCAAAGTTCAACTGGACTGATTTTTGTTTTTGAAAACATTTGAAAAATGTATGATTTTATGGGGTGTCCTTTAAACCAACGGACCATGAGTTGATTGGCTGGATACTGGTTTGATTCGAGACAGAGCCTACTGCTTATCCTTCATACACTGGATGTCTAGTCTCATTTACTCAGTCCTATCACCATGTATCATTAACGTCGTGCCATCACTAGAGCTATGTCTGTCATCATAGAACATCATGTTGCAGTAGGAGTAAAAACTTTTCAGACAACTGATGAAGTCTTTTGGATGAGACAAAATGTGTTCAAGAACAAAACCGGTCCAGCTGAACCTCTAAAATTGTCACGACGGAGTGAATGACTGGATTCATACGCACAGTGCTGAAGGAAGTGAGGTGTTTTACTGACAGAAAATAATGTCAAGGAACAACACAAAACCTTGAGGGAGATAATGCAGAGTCCGCAGGGTGATGCTGAGAATGTTCAGGGTTGTGGCAGTGAGGAATTAAATGAGTCCGGTTTGAATCAATGAAGGAGTAGCAATGATCTGGCACTGCACTGGAGCAGAGGAACCCCTTATATGGGGCCCTGATGGAGATCTGCTCCAGGTGCAGTACCAGCAGGTGATAATGATAATTAGTCTGAGGGAGGGGTCAGCGGTAACGCATGAGCACACCATGATTAAAGCAGGGTACACACATATAGATAACCAGGCTGTTTTTGTCCTGATTTTCCCCCTTCCCAACCAAGGACGGCAAATGCAAGATTATCTTAAGTCTTATAAGATTATCCTATAAGATTATCTTGTGGTCTGAGGTGTGTTAAGAGTGAATTTGTCCCGATAGTCGGCTCCGAAACAGGTTGGGGCTGACAATCATAAAATATTAAACTTGTTCAATATTTACGACCAAAAATCTTCATGTGTTTGGGAAAAGCCGACGACTCCCGAGTCATGACACCGTGAATTGTGACGTGGAACAGAATGTAGCCATTCAAGAAGCCAGCTGACTGAGGAACAAGGAACCAAGTGTAAATAAAAACAAGTATGGCCAACCTGACCTGTTTTTTTTTTTTTAAGTTTGGGATTTTTCCATCAAAAATAGTCCCAAGAACACCATCATTCCCTCCTCTCGTATGTCCTCTTCCATGTTGCGTGTTTTGTTTTTGTTGTTGCCATGTTTCTTCTTCGTTTTTGTTAGAGCATGTTCGATCATACAAGATTTCTGGCTTGGAGGATTAGATTCTAGATCGGTGGAGGGACAGAATTGTCATCAGGCATTAAACAGTTTTGATCGTACTGTGCGTGGTACGTGAATAATCAAAACTGTTCAATGCCTGATTTTTTTATCTTCATGTGTGGGGTCTGTAACATAAAAATTCCCTTCAGAGTTAGAAAATCCTTATGTGTCTCCCCTAATTAAGGATAACTTTTTGTGTACCGTTTTCTTTCCTATGGATTTTATCATTTTAACACATGTGCAAATGTTCCACCAAGACACATTGTCCCCAACATCTTTTTTTTTTTTTTTTTTTTTTTTTTTTGCAAAACGACATCCTGTGGCTAGCACAGCAAAAGACAAGCATGAGTTTTCTTAAAAATCTTTTTTGCCTCTACTGCAACATGATGCTCTATGGTGCCAGACATGTGAAGCATGTCTATAGGTCTAGATATACAAGACTAAACATCCATTATACAAAGGATATTTGGTCAATTCTGTCTCAAATCAAACCAGCATGTTCCATTATTTAATGAGTGCCCCATTAAAAAAAATACCTCTCTCATATTGTGAGTATGATTTTGCCATAATGCATTAAATGATAATATAAATATATACATCAGCTCTATGCAAAGAGAAACTGTGTCAGTGCTGAGTTGACTGGTTCACATACGTTGGGATTAATAAACGCTCCACAACATTATCCGGAAGCTTCTGGCTCGATGCCTGAGAGCAGAGGGGATGTGTTATGAGTACCAGGGAGGAAGGAAGCAAGACAAAATCGATGGTTCTACATGGGAGACACCGCTCGCTGGTGGTGAAAAACAACTCCCCCTCCTCCCTCCTTCAGTGAGAGAAATGCAGCCGACAGATGTGCAGGAACTGCCCTACACACCCACATACACAGTGTTGAATGCATCCTGCAAAGCTGCTCAGAGACAAGGATGAAAACGCCTGCGCAGGACATCCGTCAATAATAAAGCAGGAGAGAGAAATGGATAGGGGGGGCAAGGAGGGGGGCTGAGGAGTGAGGAGAGAGGGGCTCAGAGGTCACAATTAACTAAAAAACAAGCGGAAAGTTACCTCATCCTCTGGACAGGCTTCGGTTCAGAGACAAGGCACTGGACAGTTAATTGAGGCAGTGAAAAGGTGAAATATATGAACTGTGTTTCCTTCACATCAAAGTATTTCACAGAAGGGGAGCGTAAAGAAGGAGGAGAGTGATCTTCAGAAGGCTGGAAGTGAAGAGGCTTTTCATTTTCACTGATAAGGCTGCGAACGGAAGCAAAGTCACACTATGCATGCTCATGGGTGTGTTCATGCACTTATATGAAGTTTGTGTTGGGAGTCTGTTTTGATGTTGCTATTTCCATTTGTAATCTAACAATTGCCTCAAATCCCTAAAATTCATGCAAAGACAATGAGTCTGTTGCTCTTCTACAGCAGCTACATTGTGTAAGAGTTGCAGTTAACTTAGAAATGCAGTCAGCTAATGTCAGAAACCAGCTCAACACAGACGCCAACGCAAACTTAGTGAAAGTACAGGTCCACACGAAATCTTTCAAACTAGATCCTTCAAATCTTATAATCGCTCAATGACATCTAGTTGTGAAGCTGCAGAATCTATCAGCTGAATACGCCATGCTTCACCCTCCCTACGGCGGCCGCTAGAAATGTAAAAGAATTTCATGGGAGCTACTGTCTGCATTTTAATGAATGCTCCAAGCTCTTTCTTTTAAGGAAAATGCCGGTTTCATCACCGGTTGAAGTGCACCATTATATCAACTCAGTAAGCTAGTATTTAGCATTAGCTCACCCATGACCCCTCACACTCCTGCGGCTCAGCACCTTTCGTCCAAATATGATCACTTCCTGTTCCAAAAAAGCAGCATAGTCGACAGCTAATTAAACTACTGACTTGAAAAAAAGCAGAAGAAAACAAGACAAGAAGTCCAGCATTTACCTGCTTTATCTAAATTTTCTCCATGACTTCTTTTCCTTATATGCTAACAGTATATACACAGATTTGCATTACCGCATTAGCATAAAAACTAATTACCAAGTTAGATATTGATCTGACTTGAAAAAAAGTGAGAAAAGTGATTATGAATGTAGATAATGTAATGTACCACCATGCATTGTAGGTAAAACTAAACAGATCATTTCCAAGTAACGAAAACTCTTATTTTAAAATTCTTATTTTTAGGTGATTATACACCAATATAATATATAATTGCAAATATCATAGTCCATTTATGCAGATATCTTTCTAAGTTTTAATCATTGGATATTTAATTAGCAAGTAAAACAGTAAAATGCTGTTTGCTGAAACTAAACGTATGTGTTATGGGTGAAACGTGAAATAAAATGCCCATGTTTGGATATCAGTCCTTTGAAAATATGAATCGGAAGTAAATGTTTGCTTGGGATGTAGAGTGCGTGTGTCCTTGTGTTTGTATTTGTTTGGATGGAGAGCGCATCGATTGTGTGCTGTTCTGAAACTGAAAAAAAAAAAAAAAAGAAAAGACAAAAGCATAAAGGAAAACAACGAGTAAAAAAACAGAGAGCGAGATGTAGGTCTCGGCTACTTCCAGGCATTGTGAGAAGAACGGATGGGGGGGGCGGTTGAGGAAAAGTGAGAACATTACTAAACAGGTTCAGCAATGGGCGGAAGCCATTGAGTCTATCCCGTTGGTGAAGCCAAGCAACGCTCATAAGTGACTTCCTGTATGTTAGCCGCCGTCCATCAGCCTCCACATGTGATAAAACAACGCAGAACTGATTCTGTTAACAGGCACGATTTATCTCCAACAACCTGATACATACACATTTACATATGTCTGACACACATAAATAAATAAATAAATAAATAAATAAATAAATACACAATGTTATTAATCAATATAAATCAATAACATTTTGTCTCCTCAGATTGACTTCACAGGACTTTGTATTTTCTCCCTCTGCTATGGAAACGAAAAAGAATAAAGGTATAAGTGGGCTTTCACAACATCAAAATGAAAAATGGGAGCAACAACATGATCAAGAAATTAATAAAAATACACAAAATAAGCAAGAAGAAATAGCAAGATAAGTAACAAAATGAAAAAGATAAATAACAAAATGAAAGAAATAAGCAACACCACGAGGAAAAACAAACAAAATAACCTACAGGAACAAAATTTGAAAAATTATTGATAAAATGGAAAGACTAAGAAACAAAATGAAGACACAAAATAATCAAAATGCACAAAATAAGCAGCAAAATGAAGAAAAATTACCTATATAATTAGTAAAATGGACAAAATAAGCCACGCAATGAAAGAAATAAGCAATGAACACATTACAACACAAAACATCAACAGAAAATTTTAACAAAAATCAATCACATTGACAAAATGAGCAACAAAATGCACAATAATCAACCAAATGAAAAAACAGACAAAAAATAGTTAACAAAAATGAGTTTTTCTTTGCAGATTTCCACAGAAATCTTGGCTGAATCTTAAAACTTGGTTACACTTGAATCTGCTGAGCTCATGTTTTTTCTTCCACATCTGACCATATGTGATGAAGTGCAGATGAGGATTAAAACCTGCCTGGTCTCTACATGTTTCACATAAAAAGGAATACATGAGCTCTGATCTAATAAACACCCTCTTATCAGTTGTCAGTCTCTGAAAACCAGGGATTCCCCTGCTGGGCGGTTTCCTGGACAGACCTACACATTGTTTATCTGATAACATATGGGCAGTGGCTTTGGCTTCAACCCCCGGTCGCTGCCAAAGTGTTGATGGTTCTTATAACAATAACACAGATCTGGCCTGAAGCGTCCCTTCCGCAGAGTGCAGGACTATGGACATATAAGGACAAAGACATGGGAGGAAGCTGGAGGAAGTGGGGATATCCCCGAGAGCACCCACCGTTGTTTATCCGCTCACTGGCAGCAAAAGACGGGTAAATCAAGCTAAATAATAAGTCATAAAACAGCTCCGGCAGAATAAAGAAACATCAGGGGAAAGCGAACGCGGGTGGAGGAGACAGTTGACCTGATTTAATGAACCGCAAAATATTAAAGTGACCTTCATCCTCAGTGAGCAGCAATGAAAACAACAACGTCTGTACACTGGCAGAAAAAAAACCAAACTACTATCAGGTCTATGTTGACTCATCATGATGTCCTTTGTTGGAACGATGTTGAATTGAATGCACGTTTTCATCTGATTGCATCTTTTACGATATTTTTGTGTTACGTCTTTAATATAATTTTCATCTTGTGCCTTTTTAAAATCTAACTTTCATGTTGAGTCATTTTTTTGTGGGTTGTTTTTTTCCCCATCGTTTTCATCTTATACTTTTTCTGTCGTATTGCGTCAATTACATTGATCCCATCTAGTTGCAACCTTTTTGTCTCATAATTTTTGTTGTGTCTTTTGAGTCATTTTCATTTTATTGTTTCATTTTTGTCTTTTTGTTAAGAAAAATCTTATTAAATCTCATTTTTAATACTTTCAGATGGTCAATCATTAACTAGAATCATTATGGATGTTCATTAAATTTTTTTTCTCTGGTCCTGGAGAAACTACTTGCTTTTCTACAAATCACATTTTGTGGGATTTTTCTAAAATTCAGCGATATTATTTATTGTGTCTGTGTGACTTTTAGGAGTGTCTGATTTAAGGATTATTTATCCATTTTAAGGACATTTAATGCCTTAATTTGGAACAATCACCCACCTGGGACATGAAAGTTGAACAGGTTTTATATTTTTTCTATGGTCTTGAAAAAACTCTAACATAAGATAAACTTTATTGATCCCACAGTAGAGACAGTTTACTGTTACAGCAGCTCCAAATATGGAGATCTAAGAAAGAAATCAAATTAATCCTCATTCATCGCCATTGACATTTTTGTCCATTTTTTTCCTCTTCATCTGCAACATTTAGTCTGTGTTAGTGCATATGGCACCTTTTTTTGTACCAAAGTCTGTCTCTTGACAAAGTTAAACTTGTGATTTAAATTTTTCTAATCGATCATCAGAACATTGTAGAAAAAAAATACTACTCTCAAGTCATTCAGGACTTCTCGAAAAATTACTATAAAAACTTTACAGATACATATTTTTTTCTGCATAAACATCAGCCCTGCTCGAAACTACCAAACATTCAAGCATTTTAAAAGTTTTTAACCCTTTAAATTCCAGTTTGATTACTTGAAGGCATCGGTTATGAAAAATACACAAAAAAACTAGTTATTTTCCATATAACAAATCTTTGGGGGCTGTTTTGTTTAAAAATTCTTGGATAAGTCAAAACATGCCAAAAATATTGACTCTGGTGCATAATTAGTTTTTGTGTAGCATGAGATTTAACATGTACTACCCTCTTTAAACGGGACAAAAATTTCCACTTCCCAAAACTTCTATAAAAATAGCATAGATTAATATAATTTATGTTTTTCTGTCAAATATTTTGATGAGCTTGAAAACTATCAAATATTGAATAATTATCAGGATTTTAACCCTTTAAATGCCAGTTTGATAACATTAGGCTTAAATTTTCTTTTTATGAAAAATCACACAAAGAATTACTTATTTGGCATAAAACAAACATTGGGTGGCTGGGTTGTTTTTTTTTTTCATTAAATCAGTCTTGAATATATCAAAGATCTGCCAAAATGTTGACTTTTGGACTTTATTAGTTTTTATGTAGCAATAGTTTTAAAATTTCCAACCCTCTTGAGTTAGTCAGGACAAAAATGTCTCATTATAAGCATATTTTTAATGTCACAGCCATTACAAATACAATCATGCATTCTATAATTTTATGGTTTAATTTTTGAGAAAATTAAATTTCTAATTTCCACTGTTCACCACTGAAACCAGCCATTTCCTCATTATAAACCTACTCATCAAATCCATGTCGTTTCATTGGTTGTGTCTTACTGAGATTATTGAGTTATTTTAAAAAAACATGTTAATAAATTAAAATTACAAGTAAAAAGCTCTTAACCCTAATCCCTGACCCTCCATGCGTTTCTACAAAATGGACAGATGACATTTTGTCTTGAATAAAACAGACCACACACACGCGGAGGTCCACGGACACGCGCTGAGCTCACGCGCAGGAGCGGCAGCTACGTCACGCGTGGGGAATGCGGTGCAGAGCTGCTGTAGGCCTTGCTACAAAGTGGGTAAACGACGCTAAGCTAAAGGAAAGTGGTCCCGGGTTAACTTTCACTGACCTCCGGTTCGTCCGCAGGAGGCCGAGGGTCCAGACCGAGCGGCGGCTTCGGGCGGTAGGTGTCGGTATCGGTGGTTGGTCCGTGTGCGGTGGTTTGTGTGTGTGTGTGTGTGTTTGTGTTGAAGTTAGCCCACAGGCAAAACACGAGCTTTACTCGAGTTCACAACAGCCCGACAAACAAGTCAACAAGGCGATCATTAAAGTTAATCACAGAGAATCAACCGTCATTACAGGATATTATAGCACGGAACGGAACGGTTTTACACACATAGGGCACATTTGGACACGGAGGGGATACTTTTAGCCTTTATTCATCCGTACGAGACGTGAATGTAGTCGAAAGATAGATAACCACAGTTAAGATACTAAAAAATGTCGCTAAAGTGGTGATAATTCAGAATGTGTCCGTGTACCAGTTTTACATTGTTCTTTATTTGCAGATGAAACCCAAAGGAAGAACAGAGTCACTGTAAAGCTACTGCAAAAGGTAGGAAATACCAACATATTATCAATATACATCAGCGATACTAATCATGGATGTTTTATACCTCGTATTCACTCAAATAACCCCTGTTTTTCATCTTATAATTGGTCATTTAACTGTTTATTGCCCAGTTTTGCTAATGTGTCAAACATGTTTTAGGATAGCCGAAGCATTACCTTCAAAATAAAAGCCTCGCCTGTCAAAAGTCTCACAAATGAACAGAAAATGCTGACAAAGTTCGCATTTATGCAGTATAAAACATAAAGGTTTCCATTTGCGACGTAGTGGAGCGTTTTTCTGTCGTAACTTTTTTTAAATTTTGACTAATAAATGACAGTGTGAGCTTTTATTTTGAATGTTATCCAACCGGATGCTCATTGTAGGTAAACCCCGTTGTTTTGACTCATGTCACTGTCAGCGCGTCGGAAAGAAGAAATTATGATAATATTCCTAATTTTAATAATGCAACACATTCGCTTTATTAATTGCTTCGCTGAGAAGTATAAAAAATATGAAAAATGTTCTTTATAATATGAACACAAATAGCCTGTTACTAATAAAAGCAAGACAGATAACACCAAAAGCACAAAATATCACTGCATAAGGTGTAAAAATAAGATGTAATAGTTAAAAATCTCAATAAGAAAGTTCCAAAAAAAAGGAAATAATCACGTGCTTTTCCTACAACTCTACAATTGGCTTAAAAAAAGAGTGATAACAGCATTGAGATTAATTTCCTGGTATACCATCCTCGGATTTGAGTCTTTATTCATCCAGAATCAGACGGGGGATTAAAACAGGTCACACTAATGATGGTGGTCTTTCAGTATGATGTCCCAGAGGTATATACAAATACTACATATTACTGCAGACTAGAATGATGCCTAAAAAACCTCATTAACAGAAATGATAAAAGACTATTGGATGATAAAATACTTATATTCATTTCTGTTTACATCATGGTTATAATCCTCTTACAACAGGGATTTGTGACTGACACGCCGACCCACATACAATCAGTCTGAGTGGTCTGTTAATTTTTCTGTTCTGATGATTTGTACACAATCTGTCTGGTCCAAGGTTACCGCAGCACAAAGTCATGTTCGCATTTTGAGCAAAGTAGGTTAGAAAACATAAATGTTAAATGATAGGAATAGTGGTCATAGCCTTTTTTCTTTCAGCCTGAGTTTTCATGTGTTTTGTTGTATTTTCAAGGAAATAATCACTAGAATTTGACAGTGTACTCCTTATTTGCACAACTTTCTCTTCTAGGTCCAACATTTTGAGCTGTAAATGGAATCATGAGACTTAATTGTGATGAAACGTATCAAAACTGGTGATCTTAAACATAAAAATTTGCAAAACTTTAAAAATATGCAATTTTATAGGTGGAAATGGCTCAACTCAGCGCTTCATTTGTGGAAGTTACAATACTGAGTACAAGTGCTGTTAATGACATTTATATTTCTTAAGAAAAAAAAATGTTATAGCTTCCAATCAGGGGTGTTCAGTCTAACACACCTTGCACATTGTCCAACAAGTGCTATATTCTGAACCCTCAGAATTACAAGAAGGCAGTGATTTTTACCTCACAAAACTGCAATGAGTTATTTTTTTTAGTCTAAGTCCAAAATAACATATTAAAATGCCACAGTAACACTACCACACATGCTGTAGAATCTGAAAGCTGCAGAATTGGTCTTTTGTCAGTGAGTCTGGCACATTAAGAAGCTTCAGGGCATTAGACTGTATTCAAATCAATTCAGTTTTATTTATAATACACTGGCCCCATGGGTATAAAGACACAGTCAGTACCTCATTGGACACAGGCAAGACACATTCTGAATACAGTGCACACTTTAACGGGTATTGATTTTTCTGTGGGCCTTTTCAGAGCCTCTTATGGCCTCTTACACTTCAAAGTATTTTGTGAATCTCTGCTGCTGTGATGTCCTTGAACTACTCTTGTCTCACATCCACCTGGACATTCAGACTCTGATCACCTCCATCTGAGCCTCTTTGCCACTTTTTAACCATTTTTACAATCAAGCAGGGGGTGGAGTTAGATCACTGGAATAAAGTTAAAGTATAAGAAATGTTAGAGGCTGATGTCCCAAATCTTGTGTTCCAGGCATCAAAATCTCAGTTGTTTACATTTACAGCCTGTGTTCAAAATGGTCAGAGAAAATATTGTCTCATAATAGTTTTGTCAGATCAAACGAATAAGCCAGTCAGTCTTAGTTTTTATGTCATTTTTGAAAATTTGTCAACTCTTCTCAAAGTAAGGTTTGTAAAAATTTGGATAACATCCTTAAAGAAAGCCAGTACTGTAGCCTGATAAACCCCTCAGATGCAAGTCAGCACTTTGTCAGCTCAGCTGTGTGTTCTAGTGTTGGTATATATCCCACAGAGAATAGATAATATATTGTTATGACCCAGGTGTTCACGTGTACACAGACACATATCATTACATAACATTTCCTGCCTTGTTTTGTCTCTACATCATTAGTGCTCCTAACATGTAAACACCCAAAGACAATGACTATTGTGGCATAGCATCGCATTTGCACCTGTTTGTGTATCTGTGTGATGCATGTGTGCTTGGACTGTTTGTGTCTCGAACTCACTGACTTCAGAACGCTGTGTGACCCTGCTGGAAATCCCCGAGTCAGAATGGCGGTTTTCTTCCTGCTCCACAACTAGAGGCCTATTGTTCCATCTGTGTGTCCCCCGTTGCCATAGAAAACAAAGTCTGAAGCATCCCTTAGTTTCCAATGGTTACCTGTGACATAAGTACACAAAATATTTACAGCTCTGGTTGTCAAATTAAAAGCTGAAAACATAATCCTGCACAATCAATGAACTGTTTCAGAGTTAATACTACTTGACTTTAACTGAGGATGTCATCATATTTGTGTTGTAGTGCATTTGTAGTTCAGTATGACCTTTTTGTCACTGTAAGTAAAGACCTTTCTTGCGACTCACCTTGTCTGGTTTTAGACTCGGAGGCCTGCTATGTCCGGTCCCACTTGGCTTCCACCGAGGACTCTGGACAGTCCAGAGCGAGTCATCCCCCAGATGTCCCACTCTGCAGCATCAGCGATTTACCGGGCCCCCAACAAGAAGGGCACTTCTGATTTCCGGCCAAAGTATGGCCCATATGACCAGAATGGAGGAGGAGGAGCAGGGGGGATGGCCAATCGGTACTTGGCTACTGGACCTACAGGTAAGACGGAACGAATAGTCAATGGAGTCACTTGCATTTTGCACAATAGAAGATTGACATGTACTTTTGTTAAACGTGTGTTGGAGTCTGTTTTGTCCATGTATTAATATTAACTCAGTTTCTAAATTAGCAACTGTTTGAGTTAGTGATTTCTGTGTAGAGGTTTCAGGTCAAAACACTGAACCCATGCTCCTTAATTCTTCGAGTCTACTGTCCCGATTCTCTGAGTCAAATAATAGATCAGCTAATGTTCCACAGTTACGCAAAATAAACCCCTTTCCCACCACAGGAACTTTAACTTTACCTGGCATTTTGAAATGCCTCTGTGCGTTTCCACGAAATTACCTGGGTAAAAAATAATTTCCCTAAAACTTTCCCCAATAAATGCTGCTAGTAGGGGGTTAGGACTTTTCAAACTCCCCCAAATTCTTGAGGGAGTCTTGTCTGCAAATGTGTTCATTCCATTTCTACAAACTTCACTTAGCAAAATAAACAAATTTGAATACATTTAAAGAAAATCTAAGGTCCTGTGGAAACACAAAGTGACAGATTACCCAGGAATTCTTTGATCCAGGTAAATAAATTCCTGGTATAAAAGTTTCTGGAAATGTTGTTGGAAAAGGGACTACAGACTCCAACACAAACTTCTGTCAGCACATAAATCTACCACAGAGAATCGTTTAAGACAGTGGTGATCATAACCATGTCCTGCAAATATTTTCAGGTCAGGTATGATTGACTTTGATTAACTTTGTGTAATTGGCCTTTGACACATGCCTCTCATGTAGGTGGTCCCATTCACCATTCATCTAGTGATCATTATTACACCCCTCCCCATGGTCCCAAAGAAGACCGCAACTGGAGCCCCCACATGGACAGTTATGAGCTGATGGTGGGTCAATCATTTGTTGATAATTGAAAAGATTCACTTCGGCAATTTGGACTGGACAAGAGGCAGCATACTAATTAATTGTGTTGTGTTTTCAGCACCGTGGTCATGAAAAATCAGCAAGCCATCACTCCAAAATCGACGCTGAAATTGACTCCCTCACCAGTATGTTAGCTGATCTCGACAGCCATCATGACTCCAGCTCACAAGTATGACTGTTAATATTCTGCATTTCTACAGACTTTGACTATTTTTTCAGTGTGTAACTTTGTCTTCTCTGGCTCTTCACAGCTTTATGACAATGTGCCTTACAACAAGTACCTCTCAGGGGATCACTATAAGCCTGCACACCACAGCAGCGCCCCTCCTCAGGGTCGGACATCCATGGGCTACCCCCCCCATCCCCAGAGCCAATACCACCCAGCACCCCCCTACCCCAATGAGCACCAGACACCTCAGTACCCCACCTCGCACCAGCAGGACTACTACTCCTCATCATCCTCCTCCACCCCTAAACCGTACCCTCAACCAGTCCCTGCATCCTATACCACTGCCTCCACCCCCACCGGGCCCCGCTTCAGTGTCCAGGTCAAGACAGCCCAGCCTGTCACCTACTCTCAGACGGGGAGGCAGGCGGAGCAGGCATACACCCCACCCCCTCCACGCCAGCATGTATCCCGCCCCCCCGCCCAGACTCAAGCGGGTCCACAGGGCTGGTACCCCCCTCATCCCAGCTCACAAGCTCAGGAGGTCCACATTGAGACAGGGTACGGCTCAGGGTCTGCAGGCAGAATAAACCAGGTCCCCATGTCAAAGAGGGGGCTGGACAGCAGTGCATCAGGGTCTACACAGAGTCCGGCTTATCAGACCAGCAAGGTAACAGCCCAAATCTACATCTGTTTAAATTCTAAAATAAATTAATCTCTGTAGATCCTTTCCACCAACATACCTGGGAATTTTTATCACCAAGAACTTATTTACCTGGGTTAAAAAGTCCCTGGTAATGTGCATGATGTGTGTTTCCACCTTAAAGTTCCTGGCAATTTATTCAAATCCGACTCTGGTCATTGCCAGTCATTTCTTTAGAGCATTTTCGACAAATGTGTTCAAAAAGGTCCAGGCTTTTTTAAGCATATTTACTGAATACAAATATACTGTGCCACATATTATAGCCTATTCATCTTGCTCATACATTGCATTGCATTACAGTGCATTGTCACTCAAAAGAGCATATTTGGCAAGCGGAGGTCAGTGTCATCCACTTCTCGTAGCTTCTCTTCTTTTGCTCCATTTTCCAAATGATCAAAACACAAGTGAAGTGAATTTTGTAGAAAAGGAATAAACAAGTTTGCAGCTGCACACTGGCTGAAACATTGTGGGTGAATATAAGTGTAGAAGGCCAATTAGTGTTCTTTAGCATACAGCCCTACCCCTCAAGAATTCCAGGGAATCTGAAAAGTTCCACCCCCCTACTACAGATTTTTTACAAAGAAAGTTTGGGATCCTGGGAAAGTTGTTTTTTTTTTTTTTTTTTACCAAGTAATTTTGGTGGAAACACACAGGTTTTTCAAAGTTCCTGGTAAAGTTCTTGTGGTGGAAAAGGGGCTTGTGTGTTTCATTAATTCTTTCCTCCAACAGGGTGCAGCAACAACCAGACCTGAGGAGGAGCTGGATCGCCTCACCAAGAAGCTGGTATATGACATGAACCATCCGCCTGCCGAGGACTACTTCGGTACAGATGCCACCCTGAGTTCTGACTGTTGTAGTGTTTGAGAATGGAAGTAATGTAGCTGAATGTTTTCTCTGTGCTGATTTTTTTTTTTTAGGACGCTGCGCTCGTTGCGGTGACAATGTGGTCGGTGACGGTAGCGGGTGCATTGCGATGGAGCAGGTTTTCCATGTGGAATGTTTCACATGCATCACCTGTCACGCCCGTCTCCGAGGGCAACCGTTCTACGCCCTGGACAAGAAGAGTTACTGTGAGAGCTGTTACATTGTAAGTGTTTCCACTGAGAGAGAATCAATTAGTTTGTCATTGATTGATCATTTAGTTGAATTCAGATCAGTTTAATTGACATGGCTCCAATTCGGAGTTATGTGAAGGCATTTTACAAAAGGCAGTCAAAACTTAATAATATTATACAAAGGAAAAAACAATAAATCCCTTAAACAAAGATTCTGACCTTAGAGGGAAGGAAAAATCCCTTAAAGCTTCTAACAGTGGACAGCCTTCCACACTGACTGGTTGCAATGACAGGAAAAAAACAAGAGAAGAGAAAAAAAGCCAGATTAGACACATACATAACAGACTAGCACTTTAACACACTTAAAGAAGCCAAGTAGCAATCACAAGCACAAGGATTAATGCTTGAAGAAGACTGGATATCTTACAGCTTTACCGACTACAATGCCTTAAATTGTCTTCAGTAGTGTTTGACAGGACTTGAAAAATGCTTGGCTGAAGCCGGTTGGAAATGAAGTTTAAGCCGGTTGTAGTTTGTGCAATTTAGAAACTCTAGGAATTAAGACATTAGAAAAACAGCTGTAAATGCCACCATAATGTAATATAATGTATTCATATCAAGAGCCTCAACAGAGTCCAGCTCCAGTACAACAGCACACAAGATGGGTCTTCAGTTACACTGATATTTGTTAGGAACCCTTGAATTTAACTTTTTCAAGTCGGCAGAAACTCTTCGCTGGGAGCCTTTCCACATATAGGTAGTTTGTGTATTGTGTGCTCATCGTGAAGTGGGTGATTTGGGAGATGATGGTGTCTTGAGGATATCAGATTTGATTTCACTGCTTGTTGCCGATTGACTTATCCTCAGGCGTTTACTCATGGTCTTTGCATTTAGAAGATAGTTGGACCTACAACTATATTAAGTTGATTGTTTTCTGAGGTTGTGGTCCAGTGTGAAGCCCGTGTTTCAAATCTACCACCACTACTTTCCCTTCTTTAATGACAGATAATAGCAATAGACAGATGACGTCATGTTGTCCTCTTGTGCTATTCACATATCCTTTTCAGAGTACACTAGAGCGTTGTTCAAAATGCTCCAAGCCAATCCTGGACCGAATCCTCCGTGCGATGGGGAAGGCCTACCATCCACGCTGCTTCACATGTGTGGTGTGTAACTGTTGCTTGGACGGCGTGCCCTTCACCGTGGACGCCACCTCTCAGATACACTGCATAGAGGACTTCCACAGGTACTAGTCACGTCCTGGAAGGAACGATTGGAACGAACCTTATCAAGTCATGTCCAATAACTGCTCAGTCCTGTTGTTTGTTGTCCCTGACAGGAAATACGCACCTCGGTGCTCAGTGTGCGGTGAACCCATCATGCCTGAACTGGGCCAAGAGGAAACAGTGAGAATCGTCGCTCTGGATCGCAGCTTCCATGTCAACTGTTACGTCTGTGAGGTGAGTCAACAGCTTCATGGTAACAGAAGCTCATTGTTGGCGGATGTAAACCTATTCAGTGTCTATGTAGCTCCAGAATGTTGCATTTATCTGACTGGACTCTGTTTGTGGTCCAGGAATGTGGTCTCCTGCTATCTTCTGAGGGTGAGGGGCGGGGCTGTTACCCACTGGATGGCCACATCTTGTGCAAGAGTTGCAGTGCCCGTCGAATCCAGGATCTTTCAGCCAAAATCTCCACCGATTGCTAACAAAGCTCTGAAACAAAAGCTTCCCCTTCCCATCATCCTAACTTTACCAGCACAGGGTTCAGTGATGGAAACATCTGACTCATAATGTAACGATGAACACCTTCCACACCTTTCAGCTCCTCAGAAACAATGCTTTATTCTGTTGTGTGAGCTACAATCTATGGTAACTATCGCTATAGCTCCCTCTGTTGGTTTGCAACAGTAACTTCATCTGTAGAGGAGATACTGTCTTGGATACTGGTTCAACTAAAAGCAAGAAGAGAGGTAATTCTGTCTGCTTTCAGTCAGATTTTCTCCTGTATCTGTCCTTTTTTGGTACTCAGCCTCACCACTTGTCATTTTCTGTTCAGTATTAGTACGACAGTAGGTTGATCTGTAGGCAGCTCAGGGTCCATTCACCAACATCGGTCTTGGTTAAATCACCAACAAAAACAGTTAGTAATGGACCGCATGGTACCAAGACCACTCCACCCAACCTTTTTTGGTTTTCCAAACAGGCAAAAATTTTAGTTAGAATACCTGATATTTAGATTTTTTTTTTTTTGTATCTGCTCAGTCAAGGCTCCAAGTGAGTTGAGATGATACCAAATCATGATTATTGACAAGTAATCTTATTGTGTTGTCACTGTGTAAAACGAAACTGAACCAACCAAGACTACACAAAAAAATTTTACAATAAAAATACTAATTTTAGATTATCAATAATTACTACAATAAATTTTAAATCATTATTATAATCATGCACACATTATCAACATAGCATTTTGAAACCTCTAAATTCTTTATATTTATTTGATAAGAACTCAAAGACTCTAATCAGTGTTGCAGTATTCAACAGTGCAGTTCAATTGCAGCAGAATTAAATGCAAGGAGGCAATGTGGAGGCAATGAGAAAATGTGTTTTGCTAGTTTTATGCCATTTTAACAAGTTAATGGAGAGTGTAATCATGATAATGTAAAATAATCACTTTGTTCTGATGATTGTAATATCATTTATGTGATAGGTCTTGCCTAAAAGCTTGTTTTTGGTCCTGAGTGAAAGCTGAAGATGGTTTTTTGTGGTTTTACACTGATCAGAACACAACAAACCCCCGCCAAATACTACAACTATACAGAAATGTATTGGAAGTAACAACAAAAACATTCAAAAACACAACTTTGCACCTAAACATCAGCACAGGTTGGTTTCCAATCACTTCCAAAACTACCTTACCTACATTATATTTGTTACATTCATTTATTAAACTACACTGCATATTATATGACCTGCAAAATGAAGAGGTACAGATGTTAAATACATTTATAGTGTGTTGAAAAATTTTATTTGTTGTTATATCTATACTGGGGAGCACAATATCTCACAATATAAAATTAAAAGGAGTTGGGTTGAGTTGGTACCACGCAGTAGAAAAACACTATTAGGTGTGATAATAATGAACAAAGGTTGAGGATATCTGATGGTAATGCAACGGGAGGTATAGGTTTATAAAACACCAACATCCAAGTGTTGAACTGCCTCAAAATGCGAACTTTTAAAGCACGTAATGCAACTGTTAGTGTACATAACGGGCAGGTTTAGTTCGAATGATGAAACTGTTAGAGGCACATGAAGCCTTTAGTGCAGTTTTTCTGTTTTGCAGTGAAATAGCGTCATAGAACCAGAAATGTAGACCGACCGAATGTGTAGTGACTTAATCCAAACAACTTTTTTTCCTTTAGCTTTTCTTTAACATTAGAACAAATCTCTTGACTCCATCTTATCATGTTATACTTTTTCACGTGTGTAGCACAGTTCTCTACATTTTTTCTCTCTTTAGTCATCCACAATAACACATTTGAATGTCTGAAAAACAATCTGCTTTTTGACTTTTTGTTTTTGTTTTAATGATTGTCGTTGGTCAATACTTGACTGTTACGTCGAAGAAGGTGCAATGAAGTCAAACGCTTTTCTTTCTTTCTGTCTAAAGGAAAACAGGGTGTTCGGTCACTTCCAAAGCTTGAAACCATCCTTATATGTAAAGCTTGAGCCTCATATGAAGACTTTGTACGATTTATGTGCCATTTTAAAGGGGAAAAGTGACACCTGCACAGGCAAAATGATGATATAATGTGAAATTTAATTATAACACCATACTGGGTACTGATTTTACTTGATTGAAATGATTTATTAGAGGTAAAACACGTTAAGTTTGTAAATTTTGGGCAAAAGAAGCTCATCTCTGCAGAGTTAATCTTTATCGATTCTTGCACTCGACTCCAGTATTTGTTTTGAGTTTAACCTCCGCCTTTTTCCGTCCTGAGTCCTGTATGTGTGTAACTTCTAAAGGGCTAGAAATGTTAAAGCCTTACCTCAAAGATGTCAAATTGTGAACCTTACCACAATCTACTCCATTTGTTAATTTATCTCATGGTGTAAATACTGTGATAGCTGCTTCTCATTGACTCAGTCATTTAATTCACGCTCAGATGTCTTTTTTTTTTTTTTTTTTTTTTTTACTCCTGACCCCACGCTGTGTCATATCAATTTTATCAGTTACTCATTGTTAAATATGTTACGTTGAAATTGCTGTGAATCGAAGAATGTGGTTCGGCAGCGGATGAAGAAGGAAAGACAGCACTGTTTTGTACCGAACAAACAGGTTTTTAAAGAGACTGTGCACATAAGGGTGTATTTTCTCTAAATACAGGTTGTAGTGATATAATTATTAAAATGTCCATATGTTCATTGGTGTGTTTGTCACTTTGTTCTTGTATGTGGATATTCCATCCCCTATTTTCTTTTTTTTTTTTTAACTTTCATTACACTACGTTTCAACAGCAAATGTTGGACTTTTGACACCACTACATATATTAAAAGTCGTTTTAATTACCTGTAGCAGAGCAAATACATCCCTACAGCTTTATCTCCAATATGGCAGACGTGAAACTCAGCTGATGTTGAGGAAGTGAACCATTGGATTTGAGTCTAGATCTGCAGCTCCCAAACATAGGAAGTCTACTTGAATGTAAAAGATGAGATTTAAAAGTATGAAGACTCAACTTCAATTAACAACAATAAACAAAAGAATCAAGAAAAAAATAACCAAAATTAACAAAAAAACTAAAATACATAGAAAATTCCATTAATTAAAAAAAAAAGAAAATACTCATGAAATTAACTAAAGTAATTAACAAAGAGTAAGAAAATAGTCATTGAAGATATGAACAAAATGGACAGAAATAATTATGAAAATAAATTATAATAAAGACAAAAAGAATGAACAGTCATTGAGAACATGAACAAAATAAGATGAAACCAAAATAAAGTAATAAATAACAAGAAACTAACAAAATACTGATGAAAATGAACCAAAAAAAATTAAGAAAATGAACAAAATAATTGTGAAAGTTAATAATCAAGAAATTAAAAAAAAAAAAAAAAGACAAAAAAGGAAATAATAAAATAGGCAAATAGGAACAAAATAATAAACTGAGTGGTCCAATAAAAAACACTGAATCCTTAAGTTTGGAAGCAAGATCAGATATAAAATCAGGCCAGTATCAGAATAAAGAATGTAGAGAAATATTTTAATAATAAAGATGAAGAAGACAACGAAAAAAATATAATACAAAATAAACAAATTAAAATCTTTTGGATGAATGTGATTTGAGTTATAATTTCTAATATTTCAGTTTATGTGATTCGGTGATTATTCAGGTCCTTGTTTAGTTTTGGAGAACAGATGCTATTTTTGTGGGCATGAATGAAGGATGGACATTTAATGATTTTACACATTTTTTCCTTCCATTTAACAGTGTTTAACACATTAGGTGGGATAAAAACGGATTAAAGTTCTCTAAAACACACCAGGATAATGTCAACATTAACCTACCACAGGGTCCAACAGATGCTAGCTCCGTCTTCCCTCTTACCGTGGGAGTGGAGCCCCGTGGCCCGCAGGTGTGGAGCCTCCATGGGGTGGAGTTTACCGGTCACACTGGGACTCGGGTGTCCACAGTTAGGCTCAGAAACACAAACTGGATCATAATTAACTGTCTGGAAACAACACTTCAAAGACGGCCATATTCTTCATTATTCACTTACAAAAGCCTAGCTAGTCATATTTATGTTTATATGGACTGTATTAGCCCGCCTTTTTTAAGGACCCCGATAGGTCTACTGAGGTGTCTACACTATGCCTGTTAAAAAGTTACTGACGATGATGGACATATTTAATTTTAAAATTTGTAATTTTTGAAAAATTCTTACTTGATATAAAAAAAAACCTTTGCTGAATTTTTGAACCCTAAATTAGAAGAAAAACTTGAACTTTGAGCCTTTTAAGTCTGGCCCCTTCTGCTGTGCCCCATGGGTCCAAATATCAACAACAATCAACGGAGAGAAACCAATTATTTATTAAGCCTGTTTTAATGTCACCATTTACACGTTTGTTAATGTAAAATAATTTTACAAATCAAGACAGTCATGGTTTCAAGCAAAGATAGTTGTGTTGAATCGGTTCAATGTAGTATTGATATTCCAAACTCGGACCGGCAGAGGTCAGTCTGGTACCAGAGCAGAACCTCCAAGGAATCGACCCAATCTATCTACAGACTGGATCAGTCAATAAAGTATAACGCTAGTCGTTTCCTCACATCGGGATTATACCAATTTTTCTTAAAACTAAAGCTCTTAGACACTTATTTTAACTGTTGCTCAAAATAACACCGCATCCTGAAATCCTCACGTGCTGCATCAGCTGATAGTTTACATTATAGCTCTGTTAGCTTAGCTCTGTTTTTAGACTGAAAACAAACACAGCAAAACCACTAATCACCTCTGTTTTCTGTACGGTTTGTGTTGTCTAGTTGAACTAAAGACCTGTTTGAAATCGAACAAGGTCAGAACTGTCACAGTTTAGTCTGAACTGTGGATCAATAAACATCAACTTAGCAAAGATAACATCCCATAATAACTTCCTACCTTTATAAGCTTCAGAATCAAACTCACTCAGGACTTTCATCATTTGTGAATTAAAATTTCAAATTGACAGACATATGTGAATATCAGTGTTCTTCTGACAGGATTAAAATTACTTTAACTTCTGTCCAAATTACTGAACGTGTGTGTTGACTTCACATTTAACACATTTAAGTTTCTTTCAACTCCAACGGGTAATTTTTAGTCAAGTTCACTTGAATAAATGCTCATGATCCAATATCTCACCACAAATCAAAGATGAAACGGTCAAAACACTTAGCCCTGTTTTTCCTTCTTTCCCTTTAATCATGTGATGAGCTTTACATTTTATCTAGTGTCCCTTTACAAACTTTGACGTGAAGAAACCACACTTCAGATTCAGTATTAATAATCTGAAGATGCTTGTAATATCAGTCGCACCAGGGCTGTCACTGCTAATACTTGGACTATAATGTGATTTTCATGCAGGGGTTCGACTTGAAATGGATTGTTCTTGCATTGCTGTGTTAGTTTTAAAGGATGTGAACATTTATTCCACCACTGCTGACTGATTAGACAATATATGCTCATATGGATCAATTAAATAGTTTAGGGTTTTTTCAAGATTTTTGTTACTCTGTTAAATAATTAACCCATAAAGACCCAAACATCCACCACTGACCAAAACCATCTACTGACTTAAAATATTTAATACCTGTTGATCCACTAATCCTATCACTACATGCAAATAATTGGTGTAAAATACAGTTTGTCATCTTTTCACGGTCATCAAGTATGACCCATTTGGACGGTCAGAGGCTCATGAACATGGAAACACCATCGTCTTCTACAACATTGATTCACCAGTAAAACCTATGGAGTTGGATCAGTGGCAGTGGATGAGACCACTGTTTTTATCTTCAGATAGAGATCCTTGCTAACAAAAAAAAGGGCTTTTTTTCCAATTTTCTCTAACATAATAACCCTCAACTGTACTGAGCTTTTATGAACATCTACATGATCAGTCAAATATAGGAAAATGCTTCATTTACACTGAAGCAGCACTAAAAAGGAGATATTGAGTAAATTACTTATGAAAGGTTAGACTAAAATTAATTTGGGAACTGCCAAAAGTAGCACTGGGTCTTTATGGGTTAAGTTTAGCTCTAACACTCATGAGTGATCAAAAATATGAAAAGAAACTATTTTCTTCTGTCATTTGGATCTGAATACTTCTTAAAGACACAAAAGGAGGCGCAGACTTCCCCTTTAAGTGATTTATTTTATACACTCTGTACATCCCAGCCTGTCTGTTTTTAATATTACTGCATTTTGAAGTCAAATACCAGACGACATCAGAGCTGCTTTGTTCGTTTTCTGGGAGTCTTAACAGGAGGTGAAGGTCTTCCAGAAGAAGTTGCGGCAGCCGGCTTTGCGTTCCCGTTGTGAGAAGGGGACGTGTCGACGCATCAGCTCCTCCCCGACTCCCAGCTGCTCCTCCAGCTCCGGCAACAGCATCACCTCGTCTCCTCTGGATGCCATCAGCTCAGACAAAAACGACACCAGGAGCCGGTGGGCAAGTTCCTGAAGGACAGGAAAAAAAGATGATCAGGAGGTCTGTAGGACGTTACAAACATTTTACTGGTTTTCAGAAAGTTCAGTGATGCTTTTATAGACACTTTTCTGCAGTGGATGATGGTTTGTAGCTGCTGAAATAAACTCTCCCTCTATGCAACAAAGTAAAAAAAATCTTTTGTTTTTTCAGATTTTATGAACATGAATAGAAAGAACGACGAATGACAAAATATACAAAAAGAGAAAGAAAATCCCACCCCAAACTAACAAGTGCTGCCATACACAACAAATTTTATGAGTCATAAAAACTGTTTTTTATAATCTTTTTATTAAAACACATTTTCAGTATACATATCCTCAGCACAGATATAAGCATTTCCAATTTTCAAAAAAAAAAAAAACCTTAACAAAACAAAAACTTAAAAAAAAAAAAAAGAGACCCCACCGGTCCACATTCACTTAATTACGAGTGTTATAGCTATTCTATTATGTTTTCTATAGATGTTTTATCAAAGTAAGAGAGGAAAGGCTTCCAAAGTAATGTAAAATTTCTCAGTTGATCCTCAGAGAAAATTTGATCTCTTCCAATTTCAAGAAACGCATTACATCAGTTATCCAGGCGTGTTCTGCTGGAGGTTTAGGACACTTCCAGTGAAGGAGGATACATCTACGAGTAATCAAAGGAGCAAACGCCAACACATTTAGTTTGTGTGGTGACTCCAAAGATGGCAAGAAGTGGACAAGGTGTTATATCAGTGTCTAGAACTGTAGACAATCTTAAAATTCTTCCAGCCTTGAGCAGGACCAAAAGGTATGGGCAAGGTGGGACGGGACAGAGGCACATCTATTACATGCTTTGTTAATACCAGGAAAATATTTTGCCAGTTTAGCTTTGCATAAGTGCATCCTATGTAGCACCTTAAATTGTACTGGGTTGAGACGGGCACAAAGATAGTATCCTTAAATGTAAATCGTCTTGTACAAGTAAAAAAAATACAAGTGAACATCAATAGAAATCTGAAGAATGAAAGAAAGCCGTGTCAATATCTGGCAAAATCTAGTTTAATATTAGTTGAATTATTTCCCAGAAACAAGGCTTTTACTGCCAATACTGAACATTTTGTTTAAGAACAGTGATGCTTTTGAATATTTTAACAGTTTTCCACAGCAGATAGTTTATAGTTGTGGAACACAGTGAGTTTTATTCTCTGAGCTTCACCGTGAAATCAGAGAATGACATCAATGTTCTTTTCCCTCAAAATCTGCAGACCAACTACAGAGAGCCCAGTTACTGTAAAATATGTGCAAACCCTGTGAATGGAGACAACACATTTTTCATGGCTACATTTATTAAAACTAAAATAAATTTCAAGTCACTATGAATTAAAACTGTAAAAATGCTCAAAGGTTAAATAAGTTCTTATCACAAAGCAACAGTTATCAAAGACAGACTTAATGTTCTCAAACTGAAAAGATGTGATTCAAGAAAAACAGTCTCGTTCCTGTCAACATTTTATACAAAGCATTGTTTCAATGTTTTATTGGTTAAATCAGTACCAAAACATAAGCTGGAATGTTTTAAAGAGACAGTTTATCGTCTTAAGATGAGCCTATTTAGGAAAAAGAAATCCTTTCAAGTATTTTTTGTAAAAGGAAAAAAAAATAAAATTTCTAAGAAACAAGTGTTTACTCAAAAAATCAAAAGTAGCAGCACATCATTAATTTCTGAATTAATTTTCAAGTTGATTTCCTTTCTAATTTTTTGAAATATTTGTTTTTGAGTTTGGCACTGCTGAAAAGATACTGTTGAAGTGTAACACATTCCTTTAAGACTTTATCCTCTCAATTCTTTTTCACCCAAGGTTTGTTGTTTGTGAAACTCTTGATTTTAAGATGGTCTTCGAGCAGATTTCTTCTATCACTAATATTTCAGAGCCAAGTGCATTGTGGGATCTGAAGCCTCAAACTGAAAACTATTTTTACAGAGCAGAAAACATCTTGAGGTTAACTGTTGGACTTTGGAAATTAATATTTGACATTCCAGATGTCATATTGTTGCTTAATTTGTCCTTGCTCTTTCAATTTTAAACTTTCTGTGCATTACCTTCTGAGTTTCCTGTTTGTGCTGTATTTTTCTTCATAGTGCTTGAAACCAGTGCTGTAAGAAGTCTTATAACTGTGGTGGACCTTTAAATATCCTGAGCAAATACAGAATGAGGGATTTACTAAACTTGTCATGAATAAGGAAAGTAGTGAGGTGTTCACAAAAAGGTAAGAGAATGCCTTAGTCTGTCCACATTCATGAGAAAGTAAGTGAATATGGACAGAATGAGGCATTCACTTTTTGTAAATATGGACAGAATGAGGCATTCACTTACCTTGTCATGGATGAGGTCTGCTCTGTGAGGAGCAGCGCTGACCTTCATCAGCAGAACAGATGAAACCAGAGCCAACGCCAACACCTGCACCTGAAGCATCTCCACATAAAACCCAAACAGAGCTCAGATCCACTGGTGACAGCCGCCGTTGGTTTGGAATGAACATGAGGTGTGTGGCGTGGATAAATAGGCCTCTTCAACTTCAGACCCTCATCATCATCATCCAGCGGACCAGAGGATGTGATTGGTCGGCGGTGAGGGATGAGGTGGTGTGTGGTGGAGGTTGTGAACAGACGTGTGTGGACGGGATAAGGTCAATGTTTGCCTCCGTGACAGATTAAACCAACGATATCTACAACAACAACAAAAATTTCCCATTTTTCTATTCAGATAGTTGTTGTGTACTCAGCTGGTTGTAAATACGTGATAATAAATTCAAACCTAAATCGTGACTTCTGGCTTTGTTCGTGTCCGTCCAGATCATCCTCGTCTTTGCTTTGAAGGAGCCTCAGCAGGACGTCCTCACGCTGGGCAGAGCTGTTAATGACACAAAGTGACTCAAATGTTAATGAGGCTGAGTCAGTGCAAAACGAACAAAGAAAATAACATTGAAATGTCACCTACAGCAAACGACTACTTCACAGGCTGGAGAAGAGTTTGGTCAAAAAGCACAAACTGACAGCTTCTTCTGCTTTTATATAGAAGCCAGCATTGTAAATATAGTGACTAAAGAGCTATTTCTACTTTCAAATATTCAAAAATAACCTAAAATTATCATTAGTGTTTAGAATAAAGAGCTGTGATGGTCTGCCAAAGATGCCAATGTATTTGTTTGCACAGATATGGAGTGAGGGGATTTAAGTGACCACTAGAGGGAGTAAGGAGTCATTCTTGGCCAAGTTGAGGATGAGAACCA
Organism: Apogon hyalosoma; assembly: GCA_037367295.1. Classification (NCBI taxonomy): domain Eukaryota; kingdom Metazoa; phylum Chordata; class Actinopteri; order Kurtiformes; family Apogonidae; genus Apogon; species Apogon hyalosoma. The sequence continues at coordinate 17,958,291 of JAPQRP010000012.1, read as the reverse complement.
AGAAGAAAACTTTTAGCGTCAAAGAAATGATAAAAAAATAAGTCATTGTTTTCGCCACTGAACGCAGCTGGAAATGAAAAGAATGGAGCTTGGGTGAATTTGATTCAGAGGCTTATGAAGGTATAGAGTTATTATGGGATGTTCTTATCTTTGCCAAGTTGTCATTTGAACAAAAAAGGTCAGAACTGTCACAATTTAGTCTGAACCGTGGATCAACAATTCCAAACCGATCTTTAGTTCAGCTACTGACAACACAAATCAAACAGGAAACAGAGGTGATTTGTGGTTTTACTTCAGCTGTTTTCAGTCTGAAAATAGAGCTAAGCTATAATGTAAACTATCAGCTGATGCAGCATGTGAGGATTATAAGAATGTTATTTTGGGCAACTATTAAAATAAGTTTTTTCTGCATTTTTACTTCCACTTGGTGTAACATGGCCTATGTGATACTTTAATATTAAGCCCCCAATTTCACAAAAACCAATCAACATCTAGGGCTCAAATTCTGTTTGGTAATATTTTGTCAAAGTATTGGAGATGCATAGTCTGGAGGTCTCTGGTCATTCACATGGATAAATAAATAATAGGTCATTCAAAAAGGATCTAAAACTTAGTTTGAAATCTTATTTTAAATACTTAAGGTCAGATTTGCTCATTTCAATATTGTTTATCATTTATTGTCCCTTGAATTACATCATTATATCAAGTTTTCATCATGATTTTAACATGTTTTGTATTGACATTTTGAGTGATATCTGATGACATTCATTTTAGTCCTTTTTAACCATGATCAGTGAGCTGCTGGGAGTACCTGTCCATGTCTTTTGTCTGTACTGTTTTAATCAGTGTCCTGTGGTTTGAATGTTTGTGTATAACTTTCGAGATGTCCTCTCAAAACTGCAGAAAAAAAAAATCTACCTATGGGTATCAATAAACTCACTTTTCAATAAACCATTAAAAAAAAACTACCTTTGCTATTTACTGAAGATGCACATATTGAAAAAGCTTCAACATTCAGATTTACTGCCTGTGTTTTTGCAGGAGTTTCCATTTCAGGAAAGAGCAATAAAATATTTTGAAAAACATAACATCCAAAAACTCAGTTAATTTACTGTCAATTTGCACCATTACTTACATCTTTTGCCCAAAACAGAGTAGATGGTAGAACAGTTACCTGAAATTGTGTTAATTTGGAATATTAAAGATCTCATTACGACAAACGGGCTTCCATACCATGACCTCATGGGTCAATAGATATAGATATATATTTTATTAACTCCATAGACCTCAATACTTCAGACTTAACCTCGTCCACCACTAATTTAATCACTCATTTGATGTTTTAAATAGTGGTGACCTTTTCCACCGCTGTACCCCTTCCTGCTCCTTCTCCACAGGATTCTCTCTAATCAGCCCACATCAGGGTCCATGGTCTAAGTGAAGGTTGGTGTCGTGACCTGAGGTGTCCAGCGGTGTCTTCTCTCACCACATTCATCACCGTCAGCCTCCACCTGCTGTACACACATTAAATACTGTCAGTGTCCATTAAACATCTTCACCCAACGCTCATCTTAAGCTGAGGGAACAAATGTAAATCCATCCCGTTGGGATTAAATCTTGTATCTTCATCAGATCTGAATGAGATGAGGCTTGATGAGCAAACTCATGCCTTTTATTACTTTTTTTGACAGGGAGTCCTGGTTTAATTTATTTTCAACTATTAGACCATCAAAATTCATCAAAAACAATGGTTATGCAATCAAGTACTAACTCCTGTGTGGATCATGTGACTTGGACAAAAGAAAACATGGAATGAATAAAAGCACTGTTTGTCAGTACAATGACAGATACTGATGTAAGAACTGAAGTGATTTTGATTATCAAGAAAACATGGAAAATGGATAGATATCAGCTCTGAAATACAACTGAACTATTATATTGTCCAAACAAATGTACCTTTAGTTGTATCAGGATGCAGAAAGAATCTGCCAAACCAGATAATTTCATCTTTAAGCAGGTTTAATAATTTGGTATGAAGTTCTGACAGTCATATCACAAGTCAACCCCCCCCCACCACACACCTTAAACTAAGACTTTAACTTGGCGCTTCAACAAAGATGGTGTAAAAAAATTTTTTTATTGAAGTTTTACCTCCACCACTAGATGTCACTGTCATACTATGAGTTGCTGAAGCATCTCCTAATATTCTGGACTGGCATTCCCACTGTCTGAACTGGAGGGAACTCCATGGAGGGCAGCCTCCTCATGCAGCTGCATCAGGAGGCTTATCAGGAGCCGATCCTTGGAACTGATTAAAAATGGAACCACTTCGTTGTCAAAACAAAAAGTAACTTCTCAGTTACGTTGTTTATCAAATGTAAATAATCTCAATTTACCTGCAATTCCTGGGTGTTTTCATGGCTGTTTCTCAGTCTCGTCTGATGCTTCGGTCTTTCACTTAGATTTTCCTTTTAATCACCCATTTACCCAACTAGATCTTAATCTCCATTTAATTGAATCATGGATTTACCATCTGAGAGTTTGATCCAGTACATTTGCTCTGAGTAAATTAAAAAATATTCTACTTAAGGCCTGATTTCCATAAAATCTCATTAGGATGACTACTTTAGCTGAAATTATAAAGGCTCATACATAGAAAATTACTTATAACAGGAGCTGATGTTGAAGGACACATTTCCCCATCAGAAAACAAATAACACTCAAACTTAAGCATAAAAACAATGCATTTGTTCCTTTATTTTGGTTTTACAAGACACCAGAATACATTTTAAATGGTCACTTATACATTATTATTAGAGCATTATAATAGCCAATTGACTGTTTACAATATACATTACAAAATTGCACCTTTCCCAAGTTGTTTCTTACTTTATTAGAATTAAAAAGTTTATAAACTTTTTTCAAAAGCATGTAACGAAGAGCAAACCTTAACCTGACTGAACATTAGGGTTTTAACACTGGTTAGGGATAAAATGAGTTATATCTGCAAGTTTGATTTATTTTATTCTAAAATGAATCATAGTGTAGCAGCATTTCCTCATCTGTTGGCCCTGTGAAGAAAGAAAATAATTAAAGTCTCTTAAATTAAAACCTCATTTGATGAAGATTGAGCGTACTGACTTTTCTTTGCAGTATTATGTAAAAAGCTGGGCACTTTGATGTAATGGACAGGAGGATGAGCAGCTCGTACTGCAATGAGTCCAGTAGTCTGTAAAGTGGCAGGAAGTGGAGTATGAAGCACTGTGGTTGGTTCGATGGTTGGCATCTCCCGCTCTACATTAGAGTAAACAGATATTCAAAGTAGAATAATTTATAAATGTTTTTTAAAATTACATAAAATTGTCATTTCAAATAAAAGCTGTAAATTTCTGTAGAGATGAGAACTTTCCATTTACTTTTTACATATTTATTTTCATTTATTTCCAGTGATGGCAAGGAATTTATATGACCACTAGAGGGAGTAGCAAATCCCTCTATCAGCTAAGGCCAAGTTGAGGATGAGAAACAATAAGAAACTATTAGTGTCAGAGCAGAAAAGAAGCGATAATAAAAATAGAAGCAGTTTTCTCCACTGGAAACAGCTGTAAGTGAAAAGAATGGAGCTTGGGTAAGTTTGATTATGAGCCTTATGAAGGTATAAAGTTATGGGATGTTATCTTAACCAAGTTGCCATTTGTTTATCCATGGTTCAGACTAAACTGACAGTTCTGAGATTGTTTTCTGTACGGTTTGTGTTGTCAATAGCTGAACTAAAGATCTGTTTGGAATCTGAGGTGATTTGTTTTACTGTGGCTGTTTTCTGTTTGAAAACAAGGCTAAGCTATCAGCTGATGCAGCACATTAACATAAGACACTTAGTTTGAGTGACTTAAAATAAGTGTCAATTTTAATTTCAAGGAAGCTTGATACCATAATACAGATGTGTGGAAACAATGAGCTTTATACAGCGACCAATACAGTCTGTGGATACATGGGGTTGACTCTGGTTTTGGTCCCAAGTGTGTTCAAGTACCAGACTGACCCATGTTGGTCAGAGTTTGGAACATCAGTGCTACATAGAAAACACTAACAGATGCTTTATGAAATAGTTGAAGGCCTACCTGTTTTTAATTTTGCTGAATGACTGATTTGTCCAACTACAGTTGTGTCAGCCTCAAACCTGAACACTGAGAAGAGGCGATGAAGCGCAGCAATGGGATATGCACACTGAACTGTCACCCTATCAAAACAGGAGACATGTTTTTGGTAGTCAATAGGATAAACAAGGAATAGCTGAGTAACTATGCATGTACTCACCTGTCAATATCAGCGCTAGTGTTTGTTGCAACAGGCAGGAGCTCTGGGTCGAACAGAATCCTATTTTCATAGGTCACATATCCGTGGCTGAGCTGGAGAAAACAAAAGCATGACATTTCAGAAGGAAGCTGAGATTCATTCTGTGTGAAGTTTGTGTCCGTTATTGACTTATGCAATTCTATTAGATCTGCAACGATTTATCAACCGCTCAACTACTAACTGAATCAATCATATTTAATAAACTGGCTTGAGTTAAAATTCTGATTTCATCTTCCCAAATGTGAATATTTTCCAGTTTCTTTCCTACTCTGACAGTAAACTGATCTACAAGTCAAAGCTCTTCAAACAGGACATTTGAAGAGCACATCTCAGGCTTTGGGGAACAATTTATCACCTTTTTCTGATGCATTTTAGACCAAACCATCAATCAGGAATACAATCAGACTAATCAATGAAAGTAACGCCAAGTTGCAGCCATAAAGTCAGTTACTATGAAATGGCTGTTTTCTACAGCCACAAAACACTGATTTCCATGTAGAGAACTCATGTCAGCTTTTCCATTAAAAACATTACGCTCACTCTAGAGTTCTTTACGGCTTTTCGCCAACAGCCTCTGTTAGATTAGAAATGCGAATAGAAATATGTCGTCTGAGAGGTAAGCCCATCATACAACTACAATGTACTTTGCATAAAACTACATTAAAAAAGTACCAGGTATAATTAATGAGCTGAGAATTTGTCTGATAAAAGCCACAATGTGTTGAGGTTTACATCAGTTGGAGCTGGGTATGCTCACTGACAGGTATTTTGTAGCCAGAGGGACAAATTGTTTATGGCTTTTTTTTTTTAGATACAAATTGGACATAGAATTAAAAAACCCATTAACAAAGTGTGAAGTGACAAGTTCACCACAGAATCAGAAGAGCACATGCAAATCATCAGTACTGAAACTTAGGTGACATTTACTACCTTCACTACAGATCCACAGCTGTTGACTGGAAAACTGAACAGAGCCCTGGTGTCGTCTGCCTCTCTAGGTCCACAGTTTTTGTCCAAGAGGTTGGTTCTGGCCGGTACCCCACCACTTGGAATGGCCAAAGACAGGTTGGCGACCACAGTCATCATCCCATCAGTTGAACACACTGCAGAGAGAGGTCTAATGATTATACCAAACCCACCCACACCCCTTTGACACAAACACAACAGGTTTTACCTCCAATACTGAACCATTCAGAAGTATTTAATCCTAAATTAAATTGGGCCAGAACCCAGACAGGCGATTCCCAAAAAACTGGATGGACAAGACGATGGAAAAGTCTGACAAACCTGCAGTAGCACTTTGTGGAAAAGTTTAAGTACATTGGACACTGAGCGAGTCCAACAGTTGGCTTAGGCTTTTTCACCCAAATCCAAGAACAGATAATGAACAAACAGTCAAAAGTGAAATATTACAGCTGGAAATCACAATGTTTCTGCCCAAAACTGGTCCAAATCAGAATTATCTTTATTCACCAAGTACATCAACATATACAAGGAATTCTAAGGTAACTGTTGTCTCTCTAGTAAATATAAATGTGAGATTAAATAAAAAAAAGTAAAATTTAAAAAAAATACACATAAAGTGTATTCATAAAGACAGTAGCAACTTACATACTATAATAGTGCTATTTGTGGAAAATAAGGGAATACTGCAGG
>JAPQRP010000012.1:17939935-17952179 GCA_037367295.1 Apogon hyalosoma | reverse complement strand
CGTAAACCGTTGTCCGTTCAGTTCAAAAGCAGCCAAATGTACGTCTTCAGGGATGTCACCGAGGTAGATGGTGAAGATGCGATCCTCTACAACAGTTCCTGAAATTAAGAGGCATTTACACTATGTTCACACTGCAGGTCAAAGTGTGGGGGGGTGTATCTATCTCCCATACCTAATTTTTTTACAACATTGACCCCATTTACATTACAACTATTATCCAATTTCTGGAGTTGTCATGGAAACAGTGTAATCTGATATGTTTTATCAGACAACAGCAGTAATCTGATTATATGAAATCAGATTAACAACTGAATTTCTCCTTAATACTCTGTCTTTATGCATATATACCTGTTAATCTGATATTTTTCCATCCATTTCATCAGCACAATCTGATATGTTTCAGACTTTTACATCACTGAAATGTGACATGTCACATTCTGCGCTGGAGGCAGTAGGACCTGGAAAGATCCATATGTACCAGTACTTCCATAAACTGTCTACAGTCCTAAAGTGACGTACACTATTTACATGAGTCTGATGGCACTGCATTTACATTATGTAATCAACCATAAAAAAAAAAAAAAGAGTTGTGCATTAAGACCTGCAGTGTGAACATAGTGTTAAATTGTGATGAGTGTCAGGATAAAGTCAGATGTGATTGGACTTACGGTTGTCAGTGACGACAGGGCATCTCAACAGGCCAGTGGTCAATGCCCTGTGGAGGCGGAGTCTGGTCTCCACTTTATCCTTGTCCACTGAGATTTGCTCCAAATGGAGATGAAAGATGAAGAACTCGAAGAGGTCACCGATCATAACACTCTGCAGAAATAATGGTTTATAGGTAATATCACTCTAAACTTTAGTGACACTGAAACTGGCTCCACCCCAGACCTCTAACACCACAGGAATGTATAAACAGCCAAATCAAGACTCATGTACAAGAAAATCAACACTCATTAAGAAAACGCCAACCCCTTTATTCTCATAGCATGGTCATGTGTAGACTACACATGATCATGCTATGAGAATGGCATTTTAAGACTTAAAGAGTACGCCTTAGAATTTTCTTCCTGTTTGTCATCTGCTTTATGATTCCCTCCCCCCCAAAGAGCACCTCAAACTTTTGAGTTCTAGTAGCATTTCTTCCAATGATTTTTAGAAAATTAACTGCTTAACTTGCAGTGTGACCTATGGTTTTTGACAGACTCTGGTTGTATCAGCTCATATTTTGGAAACAATCAAGATTCAATGGGTTCATTTTTCTTCACACTGGTCAACCTCAGTTTCCCTCTTACCGTCCTGTTACGTCCTTCTGCATTGTAGGGGATGCTGATCCGGACTGTGCTGTTGTGTTTCTCTATGATATAACCCCTGTTCTCTGCAACCGCCTGCTCCATAAGTTCACCACTGAGTCCAACGCTTATCTGTTGGGCATTCAGTCCAGGGAACGGCGTCTCTGGAATCTCCCATGTCATGTATCCTCCATGCTTATATGAACCTTCATCTGTTTGTGGTTACACAGAGTAACAGGGTCAAATTGCTTCAAAAAAATCTACAGAAAATAAGGTTTTAATACTGACACATTGAGCAGGCGATGACCAGGTCGACCATGAGGACGACCCAGCTTTGTCTGGAGAACAGAGTAGCCTGGACGACCTCTACTGGAACATCATTCACCTGCAGAGACAATCAGGTCCAGAATAAAGCCTCACAATTCAACACACCAGCACACAGGAACAGAAACTGCAATGGATTCTGGTTTACCACGGTGCCGTCCGAGTCAGGTTGTCCATATGGCGTTCGAAACACAATCCTTCCACGTGCCATGCTAAACACATAACCCTTGTCACGAGCTTCCTGGAGGTTCATGGTTGTTGCCGCCTGCCCTGCCTTCTGGAATCTCACCGTCCAGACTGAAGCTGCTCTATAGGCCTGGAAAGTAAAGCACAGGATGAATATGCAAGATACAAAAATTACAAAGACACTTAAAATTTCTAGTGTCAAAATAATTTTTGTTCAGGTTCCTCATTCATACCAATATGATCAAGTGGGTCAGACCAGTACAATAAATGACCCAAAAATAACTCCAAATTTGTCATCATTTAAGTGTAGAAATGCAAAATTTCATGAACATGTTTACATTTACTAGCCATCCTTTCAAATGTCTAACGAGAAATTGGTGTAATTTTAACAATATTCTACCAGTTACTAAATGTGTGTATTTGTAGATCCACTGTGAGCTGTAATACACATGTAAATGATAAACAGAGGCATAGAGTAGTTAAAAATTCTCTTCAGTTTGTTCACATTATTAAGAGGATAGTTTGTAGATGTAAATTTTTCATACTCTCATTTAACTGTTATTTTACTGGTTCATTCCACTCCATATATTGACTCAATGTGGCCCCTGAACTATAAATAATGGTCTACACTGTCAGAGTCCATGTCCTCTGGTTAATCCAACGTACAGATTGGACAGTTGTACTCCAGAAGTCTGTCTTTAACCCACAAGTCACGTCACTCTTCACAGACACCTACAAAAAAAAAGAAAGCTTAAGTCAGCATCTCAAAGAGAAAATTATGTAGTAAGGGCCATCGTCAACATCCTTACTTCCATGTAGTTTTCTTCACAAGTGATCTCTCTGGGAGACCAGGGCAGAGCTGGAGAGCAGGTTTTGGTCAAAGCGTAAGGGACTTCCTGTCCCCTTTTCCGTCCATGTGTCGCAATGAGGTGGAAGCTGAATGTGAACACTTTGTCATCCTGAAACATCCAATAGGAAAACAGTGTTTAAGTTGGAGTCTTCTGGAGATTTTTAAAAATCACTGAGTGAAATACCTGCCTTTCAGTTTGATAAGAGCCAAATTTACTGGCATGAAACCTCAATATAGACTGTATATAAAGAACACTGAAGACGCTAAGGATTAAGCTCTAGGGCTTAAAAGTGATGTCAAAGTCAAATCTACAGCAACTTCATGTCTACTTGGGTCTCCAATTTATTTCCTCCAAAGCAACTGTGCAGGATTTTTTTTTTTTAAATGCAACTCATGTTTGTATTCTATCAAAGCTGGAAGTCCCACATGATTAAAGCATGTGGCCACTGATTGACAAGTGAGACTGTCTGCACTAGCCAGCTGTAGCTTGGCTGCAGATTCAGTCGTTCAAAGCTTGTTTATTAAATAATTGTTCTCACTGAGCGGCCACTGCCTTATAACTACTTGGACAAAACCAACAGGACCATCAGAGGAGTCTAATTATGTACCCATAAACTTCTTGACAATTACTGGTTCAAGTTGGCTGCATTAGTTGAGGTAACATTAATTCAAATTGAACTCTGGTCTGCCTGCTAAGTAGACAATGCTGTTCAACTCGTTTAATCATAGTTATCAACTAAAACCATGAATGGTAACATTTATTATGAAGCTGAAATAACATGACTGTCAAATATTAAACTGCTGGTCAATGTGGTTAATGTTTTCTGTAAGTTTTGGTCTCACCTCTCAACTAAACATGGACACTCACATAAAAACATCATGACGACCAAGTCAAGCATCACAAGGCTTCAAAACAGGATACAACCCAATGAATGAAAATTTACATTAAACCTACTGATAGCACCACAAAATGAGGTAAAGCATCACCACCTTCCTTGGGCGTGAACTTCAGTATAGCTCCTACATCATCCTCCATATCTTTCAACAGGACTTTTTAGGTAAATTTTCATGAAACTCGTTTGTGTTCAGTTCATCGTCATCTCTGATCAGTTTGTTTTTAATGAATCATTTGATGATACACAGGTGTTACGTCCTTGTGTGTAATGTCCTGGTTTTTGTGTTGTACAGTAAGAAAGCCAACAGTTGCGTACTTTGTTGCGGGTGTGACAGCTGAAGTACGAGGCTCGGAGCTCTACGCGGTTCTGGAGAGGAAGAACGGTGATTGTGTATCCACATTCTGCTGCGTACTGTCCGACAATAGGAAACACACCTGTCCCATCTGAAGGAAAACAAAACACAACTGAAGACACCCATGTAGCTGCAATGATTATGTTTTTGATCCCAGGATTTAAGTGCAAATTCACAGCTAAATATCACAAATTGAACCTTTATTAAAAAAAGGTTCCATTGACATTTGCGACCATATCGCGCATCTCTAGATGAAAATGAAATGAACAGACACTGCTGAAAATAAACTATAGTGTTCTTTAATTTTAGTCTTCTGTCACTGCAGTTTTCCCTTCAGGCCGTTATGATATGCAGAACTTACCAACAGCATCAAACTGAGGATCCCGCCCAGTGAAAGAGAGATCGACGGCAGTCATGAAATAACGATCACGACACTCCATAAGGAAAACTCCTGCATGAACACAGATTTAACTTCAATATGGTTTTCAACTGCATACAGACACAGGTTAACCCTCAAAGACAAACTACTGGGAACAAGAAGCATCTACTGACCTAAAATTTTTAGTACTCGATTAACTAATCCCATAAATAAATGCAAATCATTGGTGTAAAATGCAGTTTCTCATTTTTTCATGGTCATCACATATAACCCATTTGGACATTCAGAAGCTCCGTATTGAATATGCAAATAGTCATCTTCTAGAATATTGATTCACCAGTGAAACCCATGGAGTTTGTTCAATGCCAGTGGATGGAGACACTTTGAGATAGATATACTTTATTGATCCCAAACTGGAAAACCATAGCCAAACTGAGAAATTGTAGAACTTTTACATTCAGCTATTGATATATTTTGCTGAAAAAGTAAAATTCAGTTTTCTCTATTTTTTTTAAATTACACTCAAATTTACTCAGCTTTTATGAACATCTACATACTAAAATAAACAGGAAAATACTTGTTTGTCACTGAAAAGTGCAAAATGCAGAGAATATACTAAATTATGATAGATCACTCAGGAAATGTTATATGCAGCTAAAGATTCATTCAAGGACTGAATGAAAAGTAGCTATATGTCTTTATGTGTCAATTCTATCAGTGCCTTTGACCACAGTGCTGATGAAGAGCTGGATGTGGTCCCTGAGCACCTTTAATGGCAACTCACTGCTCATTGTGCAATAATGCAAATCGCTAATGCTAATTGCTAATGCTAATGGATAATGCTGGTTACTAATGCTAATTCAATTTAAGATTCAAGATCTATTGTCAGTCACAGAAGACAACGAAATTATGTTTGGAGCATCAACAACACTGCTTCGTTTAATATATAAAGTGCGATAAGTGCATAACCCCCCTTGAATCTTAGCATTATCACTGCTAATGGATAATGCTGGTTGCTAATGCTAATTGCTAACGCTAATGGATAACGCTGATGGCTGACGCTAATAGATAATGCTAATTGCCAATTACGGTGTGTGAGGATGGGTTAAATGCAGAGACTGGACTTCCCTACGAGGATAATAAAACTTAACTTTACCTTAATTTAACCTCAAGAAGCCAACTTGCATTTCTGTTCTTACCATCAGGAAGCTGGAGTGGTTCGTTGGTTGTTGAACTTGATGTTGCAGCCACCCACAAACATAAGACCACACTGTTTTAAAGGGTGGGGGGAAAAAAGCGAAAAGTTGTAATTATTTCAGCTGCAACCGCAACATTCTGTGATGTTTCACCAACACTTCATACCTGAAACAGAAACCGAAAGCCATAACGTGTTAGCAGTGTCTAAAGCTAGCCTTCCTGCTAGCAAACTACAGCTGCTAAACAAAACAAACCAACTTCCACTACTGCTTACTTCCTGGACACTAAAGTTTGCTGCAGGTTTTTTTTTTTCCCCACCTGCTTTTTATAACCTCACACGTCCTCTTCCACGACCAGTGAAAAGTCCTCTAGTGTTAAATGCGCAGGTGAAGCTTGTTAGCAGTTAAACCAAATCACTGGTGTGGAGGCTGATCATGAACATTTAACCTCATGACTGAGGAAAGTGAGGAAAGACACAGCAGTAAAGTCCAAAAATAAGTGTTTGTGTGGTTTAGCAGTTGTAGTTTGCTTTAGATTAGCTTTAGACGCTGCCAAAACATGTTTTTTGGGCTCTGTCTTGGGTAAGGTGTTTTAAGAGGGCTAAAAATGTTATTAGATTTAATTTTGTTCAGTGTTTAAATTGATTTTTTTTTTTTTTTTTTTTTTAAATTAAGACTAGTTTTAGTTAGTTTTTAGCTTTTACTGCTTTGGAAATTATTGGCTACTTGTCGTTTTCTGCATGAATTCAATATAACAGCCCTTCAACATGACTTTTGCATTGTGTTTTTGGAATTATTCAAGTTGCATGTTATTGAGAAAAGCTATTTTTTGCTGCTTTCGTGTTTCTTCTGCGCACACACATAAGATTTGTGTTACATATTTGTGCACAACAAATGACTGCATTGTTTTTAAGTCTCATTTATTCTCACAATGGAACTTATTTCCAAAGCTGTGGTTTAAGTTACACGATTTTCCTTTTCTTTGGATTTAGTAATAGTTGTGATTTATTCAAGAAAGCCTTGATTTATAGAAGCTACAAGAGGTAGGATGAACACATGAAACAACTATTTAATTTTTTTACCATAAAATGTCAACAAAGCTGCTTTTTCCTGCAGTTGCATTGTTCGTTATAATTTATTTATTTATTTTTACAATTATTTCATCTACAAAAACTATTGTGCTTTACATGTAAGCCTCAATTTTCTGTAACTATAACCAGCTTTTGCATTTGTTCCCAGATTTTTACACTTTTTGCAAGTGAATGTGTGTTTTTATGCTTCTTCCAGTGTGTTTTTACTCCTGTTTCTGTGGGATGTGTCAAAATGTGCAGACCTTCCCAGTGGTAACTTGAAGTTTGCTCACATGCTTTCATTTATTTACAGGTAATCCAATGTATAAATCCTCATTATCTGAGTTTTTATTTGTGCAGGAGTTCATATGGAGTGTCGTGATCGTTTTTTCATGATAGCGTTGGACCTTTTGTTGTCTGGGGAGGAACCTCGCTTTGAAGCTGTAGGTGAGTCAGGGTGTGTTGATTTGGTTTTGTTTAGTTTTTTACTGACTTTTATGCTTATAGTTGAGTGTCTTCGTATTGTGATTGGTCTTCTAGATGGATCGGGCGTGTTCCCCATCACTGAGCCATACGCTGCAAAATGTGGATACAGCATCAGTTTGCACCTTTCACAACTACGAGCATCTTACTTCAGCTGTCACACTCAAAACAAAGTAAGTACAAACACAGGCACGTTGTTTCTCTAAAACATGATGTAATACTCAATCTTTCAGGATGACAAAGAGTTCACATTCAACTTCAACCTCATCGTGACGAGTGATGGACGGGAAGTTACATATGCTTTGAAAAAGACCTGTTCCCCATCTCTGCCCTGGTCTCCCAAAGAGGTCACCTGTGAGGAAAACTACATGGAAGTCAGTCTGGTTGTACACAGTTGTTCTGGAGTTAAATATCTATTTTTGGATATGGTAACTAATAGGGTTTCTTTTCAGGTGTCTCTGCAGAGTGAACTGACCTGTCAATCTGGGGCGAAGACGGCCGACTGGGACGCTCTTACAGTTGTATGTTTAAAATCTCTGCCTTATTTCCTCCATTTTAATGAAAACCAAATTTCCTCAGACCAAACAGACTAAATTTGACTATAAAAGCAGTGGCCTCAATCTGGATCAAACCCAAGGACGTTTGAGAATGAGCTCATTTACATACAAACTAAAACTCTGATCATTTTCTGATTTCTGGAGTTATCAGATTATTCAAGTGATCCTGTAAACAACATAATTTGATTTTGACAGATCGGTTTAACACACCTGGAATTCTCCTCAATACGCCGATGTTTTCATGCATGTACACCTGTTAATCTGATTTATTTATTTAGCTCTTTTACCTCTGCACAAGTGTAAAACAATTACAATAATAGAAAATGGATGTGATGTAGTTGAATTTGAGTGGAAGACCACTATGTGTGTACATACTCTGAAGGAAATCCCATAATAGACTGGAAGGTGTAAACTAGGGTTTTTGATGATTGCATTTCTGAAGTGCTTGTTAAGGTGTCAGCTCCAATCATTACAATCTGATTATCGCAGTTATCGGATTTTTAATGGTTGTGTACTTTTGGAGTAATCACAGGAAGTTACACAAAACAGAAGAAGAAATACAAATGGAAGACGTTAAAAATGAAAGATTTAAAAATGAGACAAATTAACAAACCAACATCAGACTCAGCCCATGGCAGGATGTTTTAGTCCAAAACCAAAACTGATAAACTAACCAGATTAAAAAATAAATAAAGCCATAAATTCATCACCAAACAAATCAGAACTCATATGTTTACTTTAGCAGATCTGTCTAGTCTCATTCCCATTCAGATTTCCCATTTAAAACAATGATTATCATGGTATAAATATTACAGTTTTTTTTTTTTTTTTTAACTTTTATGCATTTTTATTGATTCAAAGTTGGCAAAAACCTACTGACCTATTACTAATGTATCAAAGCTGTTTGTATACTACATATATTGACACAAGATTCCCTTTGCATAATATGTTATAAAATTATACCAGGTATTTTTCAGTACTCGATACTCTGCAACTAAGCAGGTTTGTTGGTGCCATAATATTTTCATTGGAGAAAATTGGGATACTTCTCTGAAAAAAACAAACAAAAAAACAAACCCAAAAAACACTGATCCACTGATATGGGGCAGTCTTTGAGTCTGCTGTTGCATCATTATGGAAGAAACTGGAGAGTACGTTTCCTCTAAAACACAACAAATGTCTGAATCCTATTTTTAGTTGTAGTTTTAGCTGCTTTTATTTGTATGTTTATAGTAGATTTTTATATGGTACACAGATTGGATGGCACTTTTAAATTCCATTGTACTTTTTACAATGACAATAAAGCTATTCTATTCTATTCCAAACCCAAGTGTTGATTAGACATCGATTTCATACATGACATAGTTGAATAATAATAATAATTGTCTCATCTGTGTAATTACATCCGGATGTAATGTGGATAACACTCTTGGAAATCAAAACTAAATTGGGACGTTCCAGACTAACACCAATAAAACATAATGTTCTGCTTGCAGGCTCACAGATCCACCACTTCTGACTGGCAGGTGATGTTCCAAAAAGCAGGCGAGAGGTTGACGCCCATAACGATAAAGGAAGCTCGGAGGCGGGGTTATGTTTTTGATGTGACCAATAGAAGGCTTGTATTCCGAACGGCGTATGGACAGCCTGACTCCTTCAACACTACGGTAAAACCACATCTCCACTCCTGAACTTCACAGCCTCATTTTGGAGTATTTTAGAGCTGACTGTCTCTGCAGGTGAATGATGTTCCAGTAGAGGTCATCCAGGCCTCTCTGTTCTCCAGACAGAGCTGGGTTGTCCTCATGGTCGACCTGGTCATCACATGTTCAAGGCGTCAGTATTGAAACCTTATTTATTTCCATAGTTTAGTTTTTTGTTTTTTTTTAATCAACTGTTTGGCCCTATAATCCTTGCATCATCTCAAACAGATAAAGGTTCATATGGGGATGGAGGATACATGGTATGGGAGACTCCGGAGCCGCTGAACCCTGGACTGAACACCCAGCAGATCAGTGTTGGACTCAGTGGTGAACTTATGGAGCAGGCGGTCGCACAGAACAGGGGTTACATCATAGAGAAACACAACAGCACAGTCCGGATCAGCATCCCCTACAACGCAGAGGGACGTCACAGGACGGTAAGAGGCTGACTGTGGACACCTCTGGCCTGTTTAGATTGACCATATATACCAGGGGTGTGGGCCAAAACCAGCCCTCCATAAGGTCCAATCTGCCCCACGCATTGGAATTTGCAAAGTCCAAAAATTACCCGGAAGACATTGACGGTTAAATGCTATATTTTTCAGTTCCAGATGCCTGTTACTGAATGTTTTGTGTATTTGCAGATCCACTGTCATCTTTAAGTTGTAACGAACATACGTGTGAATGATAAACTGAGGCATAATATTGCTAAAGTTTGACTTATTTTTTTAAAGAAATCTCTAGTTCTTCATATTTGTTTAGGTTATTATGAAGGGGAGGTAAGGGGTATTGTTTTTGGTTTGGTTAGTTTTTTTCTTCATTAACACTCTAGCAACAAAACTATTGGTTGAATTCATACCAAATTTGGTTTATAGATTTTGAAATCTTTTTTCTTCTCCCATTTACTTATAATGGACAACATTTCACATGTCTATAAAAACATCAGTTTTGTTTCAGTTTGCTTCAAACTTGGCACATATGTAGAGGCAATTGATATGCTGACATCAGCACACACATGGACATGATGACATCAGCTGGATCGATGCCAAAATAAGCTACAATACGTGCAAGAGGCGGGGTTTGTTGTGTCTGGAACCACTCATTGACATTTTTTTGTTTAGGGATTTTCATACTGTAATTTTACTTTCTTTTGCAAAAGTTAAAAAAAAATTGGAGTTGTGTTATTATTTTACTGGTCTGGCTTCATATTGAGCTCTTTGTGGCCCCTGAACTAAAATGAGTTTGTCACCCCTGACATTTACCCGTAAACCACTATTTTTGCAGAGCGTTGTGATGGGTGACCTCTTCGAGTTCTTCATCTTTCATCTCTATTTGGAGCAAATCTTGGTGGATGAGGTTGAAGCTGAGACCAGACTCCGCCTCCATAGGACATTGACCACTGACCTGTTGAGGCGCCCTGTCGTCACTGACAACCGTACGTCCAATCACATATGAATTTACACTGACACGCAACACAATCTAACGCTATGTTCACACTGCAGGTTTTAATGCTCAATTCAGTTGTTTTTTTTGCTGAAATCTGTTTGTTTTTATTGTGATGTCACTGTGTTTATGGAAGTACATATGGATCTTTCCGGGTCCCGCCTACCCCAGCACAGAATTGTGACGCCTGTCGCATTTTAATGACATAAAAGTCCAATGAAATGTGACATGACCGATCAGGCTGGTCACAATGAAAAACATCAGATATGAATCAGATTTAGGAGCAAATATGAGTGTCCTGTGTCAGTCATGTAATCCTGTTTACATGACTATAAAAATCCAATAACTGGGAGTAATCAGATAATTGTAATAATCAGGTTTCATACGTTTATGTGCACTTAAGAAATATGAAAAGTGAAAAACCCTGGTTCAGATGTTTCAGTCTGTTATTGGATTTCTTTCAGAGTACATATGTACATAGTGATGGTAGAATTAAACCTCCCATTATTGTCTTCTGCTCACATTTGACTACATCACTTCTGTTTTCTATTATTTTTTTTTTCCTTGAAATGAAATAAATCAGATTAACAGGTATATATGCATGAAGACACTGGAGTATCGGGGAGAAATTCAGTTGTGTTAATCTGATTTCATATAATCAGATTACTGTTGTTATCTGATAAAACATATCAGATTACACTGTTTACATGACAACTCCAGAAATTGGATAATGGTTGGAGTTCTAGTGTTAATGTAGATGGGCTCAATGTCCAAAAAAAAAAAAAAAAAATCAGATATGGATCCCATATGGGTAAAAAGTCAGATTTGTTCCACTTTTACCTGCAGTGTGAACGCAGCATAAATGCCCCTTAACCCATAAAGACCAAAACATCCACCATCTACCAAAATCATCTACTGATATAAAATGTTAATACCTGTTGATCCATTAATCCATGTATATAATTGGTGTAAAATCCAGTTATTCATCTTTTCATGGTCATCAGATATGACCCATTTGGACGTTCAGAGGCTCTGTAGTGAACATGGAAACAGCGTCATCTTCTACAACACTGATTCACCAGTAAAACCCATGATGTTGGATCAGTGACAGTGGATGGAGACACTGTGTTTATGTTCAGTTAATGAGAGATTTTGCTGAAAAAATCATTTTTTCTTCCGTTTTGTCTATTTTTTTATATAATAATCCTCAATTTTACTATGAGCTTTCATGAACATCTACATGATCAGTAAATTAAATGTTGGAAAATACCTGATTTTTCTAGATAAAAACACAAGATACAGAAGATAATATTACAATAAATGGTGATAAACCACATAAAGACAGTTAATTATAGAGAAAATTCATTTGGGAACTGCCACAAATGTCACATTGGGTCCCTCTGGGTTAATTTCAGGAACTGTTGTAGAGGATCGCGTCTTCACCATCTACCTCGGTGACATCCCTGAAGACGTACATTTGGCTGCTTTTGAACTGAACGGACAACGGTTTACG
>JAPQRP010000012.1:17912259-17932048 GCA_037367295.1 Apogon hyalosoma | reverse complement strand
TGAATGAATGAAGAATTCAGACCCAAGCAGAGCATTTACAGTTTATGTAGAGCACAGGGAAATGTTTGAAAATGCAGGATTCCATTTAAAAAAGCAAAATATCACTCCTTTAAAGATTCTGACCCAGGCTCATAGATCTGATCCCACATTTGTCCTAGAATATTTTCCAGTATTGTCCTTTTAACCTGAATTTTCTCTGCAGGTTTTCGATTGCTTCCAGCTCAACACTCCTCCGCCGATCATGTCCGCCTCCATCGCCCCACCGGCTCGTCCAGACCCGTTCAGGTCCAGCTTTCACCCAACCAGAATCCTGGGCAGCGCCGCCGGTCTGGGATGGGACCCCAGGCCACATCAGATCGTGGTCCAGCTTTCTGAGGAGGAGGATCAGGCCATCACCAACCTCCTGAAGCTGCATCATGAAGAACCTCGACAAGAACCTGCAGACTCTGAGAAATCGGACTGTGGTTCGGGGAGTCAGATCCCGCAGGAAAGACACTGGTCCGACACAGAAATGGAAGCAGCCGACACCCTGTTATCTCGCTTTAGTCGAAAAGAGACGGACACAGCAAAACCCAACCATGTGCCTGTTAAACATGAAGCGGATTCTTCAGACCTGCAGGATCTGGATTCATCTTTAGCAGCTGGAATGGTAGAGGTGAACCTAAAACATAGTGACCTCAGCGATTTGTCATTATTGGAGGAAAGGAAGCTCTCACAGGTGGAGAAACATGCTGTGTTTGCACTACTGAGCCTGGGAAGAACAGGAAGTTAGAATACAGTGCATTGATTTGTTCATTTATGTGTAGTTTAGAGAAATGATTCCCAACCAAAGATACACGCACCAACACTTCTGCAGTTACTGATGGTTTTATATAAAGGAGATTCGACAAACATGCAACTATCGGGAAAGAAAAATACGTAAACATGATAACAAACTGATGTCCTGCTGGTTTTTTTTGTAAACGTCCAGCAAATAATACTCAACATGAGTCATTAGCAAGGAAGGAAGTTGAAATATTCAGTTAAAATAGAATTTAGATAAAAGTAATTAGCTAAACGTAAGTGCATATATCAAGCTACTAGTAATGGAGAAATCTTAAAATAAAAAAGGATTAGACTAATTTCAGGATGCAAGCTAATATTTAGCTAAAATCTTACATTTACAATCACAGAATTTATTATTTTAATCCTTTTTTATCATTACTTTTAGCTTGCATATGCACTGCAGTACTTTTAGCTAATAGTTTTAAAAGCTTAATGTTGGTTCACACTTTAAATGATCTTAGCATTTATCATTCTAGCTTATATGTATGTATATTTAACTGTTTTATCTATGTGTAAGTTAGCTTATACTTTGAAGAATCAGCAAGTTGTAGTATTTGCTACTTTAGCCAGATGTATACACTTAAATTTAGCTAATTGTTTGCAATATGTAAGCAAAAACGGTGAATACAGCAAGCTGAAAGTAACAAATAAATGCTAATTATTTATAATTCAAGATGTAAGCTAACATTTAGCATCCACATTTAGATAAAACCGCTAAATGCCTTGTATAAGTGCCAAAATGATAAATTAATAAACGGATGTATAGATTGTTGTTTAAGCTAACCTTCAACACTGACATGTAGCTTAAATAGAAACATAAATGTGAAGAATATAACTGCATGTAAATTAAAATAGGTGACTTTTTTTTTTCCAGAAACCATGAGGTTGGGAACTGTTTTTTTTCCCCATGGTATAAACAATGAATGTTTTCTTGCACTGTGTCCTTTATGTTGCCCTAACTGTTCTGACAAAGCACACAGATCTAATTCAGAACCATATTTTCTAAGAGAGACTTTATTTCCCATTGAAAAACAAAGTATTTTACATGTCTGCCTTTGAATATTGCACCTTGTATTTTTTTTCTTGTAAGTTTTCATTAAAAATGATTCACATTTGAGTCTCTTTAAAACAAACACCTAAAACAACACAAAATTTTAATTAAAAACATCACTACCGTTCAAAAACTCCTTATTTACAGTGTATTTACATTTACACACATTGACTTTAACCTGCAGGGGGAGCGGTTGTTCTACATTGGGTTATGACACGAGCTAACAAGGTGGTCAATTAGAGAGGAGCTTAGACACCAGCATGCATGTTCAGAGAGTCGATCGATGGGGTCTGGGTCAAGCGTTACCTCATTTTTCAGTTCATTTAAAGGCACTTCCTCCATAAATGGTAACACTGTCCAATCTTTAAGTCAAAGCGTGATTTTTCTTCTGTAACAAAAGGAGTTGTATCTATTGTTGTAGCTTTAATAACACATATCAGGTTTTTGTGCGTGAAGGAATGAGATTTAACGCGTCAGAAGAGGCTGCACACGGGAACACCCAGGTCTTTTTGTCCGATATTTTTATAATCGGGTCCTGTGCTGACTGGAACAAGTGGTATTTCATTTCAGATTGGCAGGTTTACAGCGGTGGAGCCATGCAGGATAGTAGTTTTCAGCTGCAGAGTGCTTTCCTCTTTTAGTAAACGCATGCATGCACACCGGGTATGTTGCAGCACAGGTAGTTAAAGATTCTTGTCATGATCACCGATGGTGTCACACATTCCAGTGGTTTACCTAAGGTGTTAAAGGACCGGGTTTTTTTATGATGGCCGTCACGATCGTCATCCTTCTCCTTTTGTCTTTCATTTCCTTCTGTATAGAAACCGACGCCCTGCGTGATCCCCGTACAGTGTTTCTTTAGGCAGTGTTTGACTCGGTTTAGTAGTTTTTACATGTAAACACGGTTCGTTCTAATTAAGAGTACGGCTTTTGCTGTTGGTGACGGCGCTCGCCGCTTGCATAACCCTGTAGCGTTCCCGTAGGTTTCTCCTCCGCACGTGCTCATTGGTGATCTCTATGACGTTAACGATGGGGAACCAGCCCTTCTGTCCGTCAAAGAGGCGGATCCCCTCGTACCAG
The DNA here is from genome assembly GCA_037367295.1 of Apogon hyalosoma. Taxonomy (NCBI): domain Eukaryota; kingdom Metazoa; phylum Chordata; class Actinopteri; order Kurtiformes; family Apogonidae; genus Apogon; species Apogon hyalosoma. The sequence continues at coordinate 17,929,092 of JAPQRP010000012.1, read as the reverse complement.
CCTGAGGAACAGAGGAGAAAGACAGACGAGGAGGGACGGGGGGAGGGTGGAGAGCAAACAGGGAGGGGGAGGTTTCTGTATCGTTCATGCAAGAAAAGTCAAAATAAATTAATAAACTGCTAAGGTGGAGGGGGCAGTTATGAGGATCGGGGTGTTTAAAAACAAGAGTCGAAGGGGGAGAGTGTTAATAATGCAAAGTCATGTCAGTGTGTTATATTAGGAATCCTGTCAGCGCCACATTCTGTAGTCTGCCTAGGCCCTCCGATAACTCAAATGAAAAAAATGAGGTAGTGATCTCATAAAAGAAGAGACTGATACGAGTTTTTGGAATTTTAGTGATAAAGGTCAACCACTTATCAGATCAGATATTCATAATTTTATTTATATTTATCACTCTCTGTTATTGCCTGCAGTTCTGTGAATTAACAACTCAAGTGACATCTACGGTAATAACTGAAGCAGCAGATTGTTTCCAGCTATAAACTCCACCCGGACTTAGGGTTTGTTTGTCTACTCTGGTGTTTTTAGTCAGTGCAAGGACACACTGACTCTGGTCCACATTCAGACATACAGAGATAGAAACTAAAGGGGTTTGGACACCCTATGTAATTATGATATATTGCATTAAATCATTGAACTGTTCCCAGTATTTTTCCATTCTCCAAACCAACATGCTCCTTCTGTCCATTTTTTATGTATATTATGATGAATTAAGAAACCAGACAGTTGTATTATTTGCATAAGAAAAGAAAAATGTGTCAAAAACTACACTTATCATAAATAGAACATATGTTTTTTCTGATTTTGTGATTTCGTGCTCGTTTTGTCTAAATTTTGAAGAAAATAAGTTTAGTCTGAGATCTTCCTCAACAAAATTAAAATAATAATGGTTATTTTGTGGGTTTAAACAACAAAACATTGAAACATTTTGGGATTCATTTGGTAGTGTGAAGCAAATGAACACTATAAAGAAAACATTTTCATCTTAATCATTGTTACTGATTAAAAATCCAGAGGTGGACACATGTCTTTGTTTGGCATTTTTGATCAATTTCATTAAGAATCACTTTAAAGTCATTGAACTATGCCCAGGAGGAGCAGGACTTTGGCTCTATAACCTTACATTTTTGATTTGGCTCGAATGAATATGCAATTCTGAATATCTTCCTAATCTTCCTAAATCTCACACACTAGATCTTTAAGTCGATTCCTAGGGTAATGTGATGTGAATGCAAGACAATTTGGCACAGTAAAACCAGCAGAAGTGAGAATAACTGGTGTCTGATTTACACAGTAGGAGTAAGTTTAATAAGCAAAGAGGATTTTTTTCATTTAATGAAGTATTATTGTGGAGTTATTAAGATTTACCTAAACTACTATTCCAATTATCAGTCATCAGTCGATTTTGATTATCGTGGAAAAACCCTATCAGCTGACTGATCGTTTAGTCCAGTTTCTACAACAGTGGATAAACTGCAGCGACCTCGGGGCCCGTTCTTACCCTCGTTGGTTTTGCGGATGACGTTGATGATCTCAGCGGGCTCCAGGGTGAGTTCGTCTGCCTGCTGGGCCACGTACTGCTCCACACACTGCACCTGAGGACAGTCTGACACACAAACACACGCCCGTTACACACTACACCTGTTAATACACCGTAGAGTAGGAAGCAGTACGATGTCTGCGTCCTCACCCCAGTCCTCGTAAATCACTTCGTCTTCATCTCTGTCGGGGTTGGTGGGGTTGGGGAACGCCGCTATCCACCTGTGCATGTCGGACCTGTTGAAAGAAACATCGAAAGGTTCAGTGTAGAACAAGAGGCAACGACTTGTGATAGTACTTTTAATGTTGTAATACCACCCACAGCCACTAGATGCCACTCCAAAAGCTCTGACTTTCATAGACTTACACTGCATTTATCTCTTAAAAAAACAGGTCAAATAATGTTTCCCCAGATCTCTCTTTTTTTTTTTTTTTTTCCAGATCTCATAAAACACTGTATTTCCTGATAGACAGATTGACTCTAGCTGTGGTTAATAAGTTCTATTTACAACTCTGTTACATAATGCTTTATGAAGTTTACAGTTGGCCTGAGTCAGTGAGTTAGCGATTAGCATTAGCTCAACCATGGTTCCTTGCCTTTCTACAGTTCTGCCCTTTTTTGCCCCAAAAACCTTACATGGCAACAGCTAAAAGTACAGCAGAAACCAAACTGTGACATCCTGGTTTCTCTGTGCTCTATACCAGGGTTAATAAAATATATGACCCGTGGGCCAAAACTGGCCCGCCAAAGGGTCCAATCTGGCACATGGGATGAATTTGTGATATGCAATAATTACAATGAAGATGTAAATGTGAAAATTTAAATATTTTCATAATGTAATTTTACTTTTTCACTCTAAAACAGAGAAAAGTTGGGATTTGTCATCATTTATTGGTTATTATGTTATCATTGTACTGGTCTGACCCACATAACACGTCACTGATTTAAGAAAACTTATCATTCCAGTGTAAAATGTAATGTTGCCTTCATGTGCTAACGGGGAGATGATCCTTTCCATTTGGGAATTTGAAATTACAAGTGTGTTGTGTTCAAGTGCTTTTGTTGTCAAAATTAAAAATGGCTGACACACTATCGACTGTAACCTGCTACTTGGGTAAAAGAGGTTTGGATGTGTTAATTCATCTGCTACAACATTTTTTTTTTGTTTTTGGTAATTTTTTTCTTTTGCCAATAGCGCATGCTATAAATGTGCAAAATCATCAGCTAACACCTGGAGAACGTTTATCAAAACATTGTTTATCTTTTGCCATGAATCCCTTGTTGCTCTCCACCATGTTGAAAAGTTCAAAGGTTATTTTCATCTCGGCAGTTCGTGTATTTAAAAGTTTTCCCAGTTCTCCAGTGGAAAATACAATGTGAGGGGGCAATCATGTGCAATTTTGGAATTCATAACTAGTATTTACCATAATTCCCATAGCACGTGAAGGCAGGATAACTGTCCACTGTGGTAGAATATGAATAAATGTAGTTTTTTATAGGTGATGACACATTAACGAAAACATAAATATGCATATAATGTTGCATTTGTTTAATTAGAGCTCCCTAAATCTTACCTTTTGCTGCTTAAAATAGAGTTACTGTCAGTTTGAGGACTCTACCATCCAATCAAGTTTATATCCATGTCTGTTGGGATCATATGTTGTGAAGATTTTAACAAAAGTGTATGTTTTGAAATCATTTTTGAACTAATCCCATCTAGAATATTTTACCAATATCATACATAACAGTGTAGATCAGTTCTACGGATTATGGTGCCCATTTCTGGACTATATTGGACTGGACCTCTCTTCTACTCTATTAAAAGGACTGTTGTGCACTTAAATGACACTCATAAATGTGACTCCCGTACACTGTAAGTTTGACCTACCACCTTCTGTATTAAGCTATGTTTTTGTTTTTTATTTCTCATGTAAGAGCTGTCGTGTATGTTTCATTTTTTGTCTAGTCTTGTTTGTTCTGTTTTTGTTGGTTTGTTCTGTTGAATGAAAAACAAAAAATCGCAATTAAAAACAATGGAGAAAAAAAAAAGAGTATGTTTTGTTGAAATAAAAGTCCTCACTGAGATGAGACATATGCTGCTTTCCATTACTTATAAAAAGGTACATGTCCACCACAGAAACTTCCAATAGCAACTAGGAATTACTGGAAGACCAGGGTCTGTATTTAGGTCTAAGGATGTTATTTTATTCCCAAAAAAGTCTGTTCTGAGTTGTAGTGATCGGTCAGTGTGCTCTCATCATGAAAATATGATATATAGCAGTCACATAATTGTAATCAATGCAGTGGAAACGTAGAACCAGCTGTCTAAGTTGTATTTCTTGCAAAGTCTGGGTCTTTGGGTATAAATGCATCTTTTTTTTTTTTTTTTTTTTTGTATTACAGAGGAACCTAACCCAGAAAGGACTAACCCAACTCTAATCATTTGTTGTTAAATTTCATATTAAATTGGATATTTGGGTGAAATTCGATGACGTTCCCTCATGGTTTCAAATACCGTGTTCACAGAATAGATGGAATGGTTCATTATGATTTAGGACGACGTGAGTACATCATAAAAAAAAACAGACGGCTTCGTATTTATCGGAACATCTTTACATCGAGTACGTACTGAGACGGAGCCTTCATCAGTCGCTCCATCAATCGTCCCTGGTGGTTTTCCAGCAGGGTGAGGTTGAAGCAGTGCTCGTATGGACCGGCGCCGGCACCACCTTCATCCAACACCTGCACCTGCACCAGAGAGCGATGGGCGTGGTCGACTACCACGAAACGCTCCGCCCTGTTGACAACAAAAGCATATGGACACTAAGGTAAAGCAGCAAATCGGTTTGACCTAAAAAAAAAAAAAAAGTGACAATCTCATCAGTTCCTTATGTGACTTATGTAAAAAATTAACTCTTGTGCTGAATACAATGTGACTTATTTAAAACAACTTCCTGTTACATTTGAGGAAGTATTGTCACATGTCGAGTCTGTTTTGTTACGGTGGCATTTGGTGGCATTTGCTGCAATCCATCTTTTACAGTGTCAATAAAAAGTAGAGATCCAGTAGCAGCTCTTTGCACTTTGGTGTTATCGAGTGTATTATCGCTGTGGTAGTGTTTTTTTTTTTAATCATTACGGTGCTAAAACTTCGGACTAACCCCTTTTTGGCAGCGATGACAAGAAGGTCGTTGAAGAGGAAGAGGTTTAAGGGGGTGAACTTCGCCCTCATGTTGAACAGAGTTCCTCCTTTGGACATTTCCTGGAGCTCACCCTTCTTCTCCAGATAACGCGTCTGGGAAATGATGGGAATGGCCTGTGGATGTCGGAGAGAAAAAGGTCAAATAAATGAATGAAACTGAATGTGGAGGACAAAGAGAAATGTCCAAGGGAGAGAAATCCAACCTTGAGTTTGTCAAACTCCAGCGTCTGAGAAACATGAATGAGTTCCTCCATTTGCCTCATCTTCCCCACCTGTGTGTTGCACTCGTCGATGATCTGCATATGAACATTCAACCATTAGCACTTAAAGGCAACATGACCCCATTGACAAGCAAACGAATGAAGCACTGCAAAAATCTAAATCTTACCAGGTGTATTTTTCTCATTTCTAGTCCAAATATCTCATCACACTTAAAATAAGACCTAAAGAGCAACTTTTCAGTGAGATACAAGAATTTATTTTTAGACAAAAGATATTGAAAATCTTATTTCAAGAAATCTTACCAAGATAATTTTCACTTGTTCCACTGGCAGATTTTTTTTCTTAATTCAAGATTTTTTTTTGCTTAATTCAAACAAAAAAATCTGCCAATGAAACAAGTGAAAATTATCTTGGAAAGATTTCTTGAAATTTGATTTTCCAGATCTATGGTCTAAAAATAAGTTGTTATAGTTCATTGGAAAGTTCCTCTTTAGATGATTATGTCTTATTTTAAGCGTGATGAGATATTTGGACAAGAAATGAGAAAAATACACTTGGTAAGATTTAGATTTTTTACAGTGAGCAAAACAGTGAATAAAAAGATGGATTTCACTAACAGAACACATAACATTCGACATATTATACGTTTAAGTTCATTAAAGTCTCACTCAGACAAAACATGACATAAATGTGTGATTTTTTTTTTTGGATGATTTGTCAGCAGATTGGCGGTGACGATTGAAGGCGTTTACCTTCGACACAGAGGCCAAAGCCTTGGAGGCCGTCTGCTCCTCTTTTGTCCCTTCCTTTGTCCTCTTCAGGATGTTCTGAAACAATACACAACTTTCTATTTTTAAAACGGACAAACAGCATCAACAGGATGCATTTTTCCATTAAAAAGCAAACAGGGTCAAGGAGGTTGAGGAGAGGTATGTTTACTTCTAGGTCAAGACGTATTGATAGGTTTGACTGAGGAAGATTAGCCTGGAATGAGGACGTGGAATTGTGTGGATTTTTCCGTTTCAACACGGAAAGAAAAATGTAAGGGTTATAAGAACTAAGTGCATTGTAGTCACACTGAAGAGTGGGTTTTTGAGACTGTTTTTTTTTTTTTTTCCTCTTCTTGAAAACAAAAGTAAAACTACAAAGACTTCAAACCACAAAACCTGACTGAAATCTGACTCACAGTAAATCAGGTCAGAACTGTGAATCCATTTGACTCAGATTCTTACAACTGTATGATCCAAACATCCTCACATCCCAAAGTCATATCACGCAATTAATGTAAGTTCAATGAATAGTTTATACATTTACTCTTCTTTTACTGTTTATACATACACATACATACATATATCTATAAAAACTCTTATGAAATTTAGATTGCAAATGCTAAAAAGGTAGAAAGGTCATATTTGATTCTTTTTCTCATTTTATTAACAACCTTTGAGCATTTTTTGACTAAGCTTGTAATAAAATATAAAACATTAATGCATATAATAGAAACCTTTTAACCTGTTAAACCCTGGTCTATTTGTTTCCAGTTGGAACATTTCAATGTAACATAAAAATATAGATTAGTCGATAGCAGAAGCTTCATTCAGAGAAACCAAGTTATGATCAGAAAACAGTAACGTAAGACAATATTCATATGACTGTTATATTTGCTCTTCTTTGTCTCGTTCAGTGAGTTTTATCAGTGGAGAAATAATACTTGTACTGTTGGATGGCCTTTGTGTTAGCTTAGCGCGGCAAAGTTTGTCTTGTTTTGCTGTTTTATTAAATTATTCATAACATACGCTGTTAGACTGGTTTAGATGTTTGTCCACATTTAAGTGCTCGTTGTTTGGTTGTGTTCTGTTTGCTGACAGGTGGTTTTGTTGAGTTTTCAGCTTACGCGGACGTATAGAACGTGTACAGTATTTTGCTACAGGCGTCATGTAGCGTTACCATGGCAACACAGACGGAACTGTGGTGGACTTACAATAAACAACATAAATATAGACTTGATATAGAAAACCAAACACATACAAGTCTGAACTGTAGCAAAAACTGAATCCAGAAAAACAACACATGCCGAAATGGAACATATTAAAGGTTTAATATGGAATATTGTGTGGTTACGTGACATTTCTATATTTTAGTCTGTTGTGTAGTGGGAGATGGATGTATGTTGACAGTAGTTAATTGCATTTTTACAGTATCTAATGCTGTTCGCTGTTGGAACTGCAGAGGAACAGAGATGCTGCACTGAAGAAATCAGAAGGAATAATAGAGAGCAGTGTTTCTCAACCTTTTATTTAAGCAAACGGCCCTTTTCATTATCCTGAGCCTCCTGCCCCCCCCCAAATGAAAAGTTACGAGGGTGGGGGTGTGTGGGGGGGGGCGGCGCAGACGTTACCACCGGAGACAGGGGGGTGCTGCGATGAACCTTATTGTGGAGGAGCGGTGGGTGGGCCAGAAATTCTCCGTTGACTTAACATGCTGCTTGATATTGATACTTATACAGACTAACACCCCCATTTTAGCCTCAGCGCCCCCCCTTCTCATTCCAAACGCCCCCCTGACGGTGTCCCCACAGAAAAACATTGCATTAGAGTCTTCGACATTAGGCTGTTCTCATGGATGTAGGTAACTGGAACAATCATTACTTTAGAATGTCAATAAACACAAACCTCATGCTAAATCTTACATATTGAACCTTTAAAGTTAAACTATAGCAGCGACATAAGGTCCATAACAGAAATATATCAAGTTTAATATTACCAGGTGGAAGACTCTGGTAAAGGTTCATACTGTCCTCCACATATAATTATTGCAAGTGCTTCATTTATCAGACAGAGGTAGTTGTTTGTTTACCTGCTTTACTAGTTTCAGCTACTTCCTGTACTTAACTTCCTATAACATTAATACACCGGTCAAACCACATACAAAACTCCAACGACTACTAGTCACACCCAAAGATAAAGTACATCATGGACAGAAATGTGACATCATATATGACATTCCATGTTTATCATGCAGCAAAACATATGTGGGAGAGACAGGGAGAGCTTTTGGAATACGGAAAAAAGTACATCAGATGGAATGCAAAAAGGAAACAGCACACAGACAAACAAGAGCAGCAAAAGAACAAGCGCATCAAGAAAACCTAAAATAGGTGAGGAGGTAGAGCAGGTGGTCCAATAATCAAAAGGTTGGTGGTTTGAATCCCGCTCTGTCCTAATCCTGTGCTGTTGTGTCCTTGGGCAAAACACTTCACCCTCCTTGCCTCCAGTGCTGCTACTCATACTGGTGTATGAATGGTCAGAGGGGCCATAGGTGCGAATTGGCGGAATGTGTTCATAGAAAAACGCTACATAAATCTAATCCATTCTTATTATTAAAATCAGACATATCTGATTTTTATTAAAATCATCCATATCTGACCACTGCAAAAGAGAAAACCACACTATAGACTGGAATAACGCCAGGGTCATCCGTGCTGAAAGCAACAAGTACCATTGCTGGATCAAAGAGGCCACTGAGATACGGAAACACACACCAAGGACAACCAACAAGGACGACAGCGCATACACCCCATCACACACCAGGGGGCATAAACCCTCCCTGCTGTCTTGCCAGTCCTCCTGAGCAGCCTATACAACACGTCATGCAACATTGTGTGACGCTTCTGACGAAGGTTACAGGAAGTAGCTGAAACTAGTAAAGCAGGTAAACAAAGAACTACCCCCGTCTGATAAATGAATTACCTCCAATAATTACAGGTGGAAGACTTTTAAGTAGGGCTGTCAAAATTAATGCATTAACGCAGATTAATCCATCATCATGATTAATCTGATTAAAAATGTTAATGCAATTGATCAATCTGCAGCTCAGAATGACTCTGAACGTTTCCGCATTTGGGTCAGTTTGTCCAAGTACAGTTACTGTCGCGCATGAACAAATGGTCAGTTGATCCAGTAATGACAGGCAGCAGAAACAACCCATAAAGATGGAAAACCACAAACAGCACATTGGCTCTGGATGGAAATATGAGGACAAAAAAAACAAAAAAAACAAGACGAAACAGTTAGTTACAGTCATTTTGTTTCAAGTTGTTTTGTTGAAACTGTTGAAGGTGTTTAATAAACACGTTCAGTGCATATATAGTCCCTTCTTTCTTGAGTCTGTTGAATGAAACCCAATTAATATAGATTAAAAATTAATGATATTTCATCGCGATTAATTGAAATCAATCCACAGCAACTCTGTGATTAATCTGATTAAAAATTTTAATTGTTTGACAGCCCTACTTTTAAGTGTTGCAAAGAATGTGATGTGTGAAAACTAGACTCATGATATATCTGGTCGTGTCACACAGCTCTGTTTCATCATTGAACACGCTTTGTTTAGGAGGTGTTAATGGTGCTCACCTCGATGAGCATCTTGATTCGTGTTATTCTTTGAAACGGCAGCAGCAAGAAGGACATGAAGGGCAGCCGTTGACACTGAGGAGACTCCTGCAGACGAGCGATGACCGTGGCAAACTGCACATTGTTCTTCCTGTGAAAATACAGGCGAAGTACAGTAAATGCACAAAAGACTGGCATAAAACCCCTGACGCCGTGGTGCTTTTGAAGAACAAAGGTGGTTTAGATGACATTGTTTGGTCTTGAATTCTATTTCTGCAAAAATAAAATATCCATACTTCCTCTGGTACTTAACTTCTGCATGTTCTAGAATATTATAAAGAGCATTTCTAGCATGTAGTTCAGTTCTGGGATATTAACCTTTGAAATGTGATGTTAAAGACAGCAAAGGGAACAATAACAGTGACAGACAAAGAGTGATGTTCCTTACATGAGCGAGGTGTAGGTCTTCTCCTGGTAGATCTGGTTGCGGACGTAGTCGATGTATGCAGGGAAATTGTGTTGGGCGTGGTAGTGGATTATGTCACAGATGTCTGAGAAGACCAGGTTCTCAAATATGCGGTCCTCCAGGTCCTTTAGGAACCTACAGAGTCAGACAGCAGAGGTTTCCCTCAATATTACACGTGACCCTTTACGTTCAGTTCTTGGCGTGTGTTTCCCTTTCATCTTCCGACCTCGTGTTCCAGTTCAGCTCATAAACCACATCTCCATTTCCCCTTTTTCTTCGGATCTCACCTCTCGCTGACCTCGCGGACTCTCAGGATGTTTGAGAACAGAGTCTTTTTGTCCCTGATGATCAGCGTCTCCTCCAGATCCCGACTGTCCAGGAAATGTTCGGTCAGAACTCGCAGAGATCGAAGGTAAGAGGCCTCCGACGTGAGGACCTCAAACATGCTCTGAGAGACAAAGTGGGATGAAGTTCAAGTCAGATATTACATAAGTTATTATTACATAAATATCACTTTATGGCCCCATTTAAGAGGTAGCTTGGATTATATGCAAGGCATGAAGATAAAATCAAGGAAGCAAATAAAACAAATAGAGCGGTCAAAGTTGACGTTGACTTTTAAGGTGCATCGAGCAACTCATATGTCAAGAGCCAAGAAAAAGATTCCACCTTAAACATTGCCTTTTACCAGTAAATTTTCTTCCCCTCACAACGTTAACTACTAAAACCATCCTTTCATTCATTGCTCTTTTGTTTGACAGTCTTTATTTGTGTTGCAAAGAAACATTACAACTCCAACCTGTTAAACTTGCCAGATGTGCTGCATTCACTGTGCCTGCAGGATATGAAAGTTTGTGCTCTGTTTTAAAGTATTTAGACTATGGTTATTTTGCTTAAAAAGTAGGAGACTCGGATGTGATTGAAAGTGAGAGGTATGGAGATGTATTCTGATGCCAGGTCACATACTTAGAACCGTACAATAGTGTTCAAATGACAAAAAAATACATGTTAATGTCAGATCTGAACAGGGTGTATGGAATATCGTGGCAAAGAAGTACCTTATCCAACCCTACTTCATATAATCTATGTTATATATAATAGTCTATGAGCCCATTTACATTCGCATTAATATTCAAATTATTATCTGATTTATTGGGCTATCAGATTATTCATTTAAACAGTATAATCTGATATGTTTTATCAAATAACAGCAGTAAGCTGATTTTGTGATTTCTCCCCAATACTCCGATGTCTGCACATGTGGAAAATAAAAAAAAATCAGAAGGGATGTAGTCAATAATGAATGGAAGACAATAACAGGGAGTTTGAGTCTACCATCACTACATATGTACAAACTCCAAAAGAAATTGTCTAAATTGTCTAAACCAGGGTTTTTAAATTACCACATTTCTGAAGTCCATGTAAACTCATCACATCTGATTATTACAATTATCTGATTACTAACAGTTGTCTAGATTTTCATGGTCATGTAAATGGGCTCGATGTTTAGACTGATTCTGTCATCTTAGATTTGTGGTGAGATATTAGATCATATAAGCATTTATTAGGCTGAAACTGTATAACTCCCTATTGGTTGGAGTCACTGGAAACACAGAGACGTGTGAAATGTGAATACACACAAGTCTTAGCAATTGTACAGAAATTAAAGTAACTGCAATCTGCTTTGCATTATTCCACCATTTACACGTTTGTCTTTTTAAAAGATAAAGTCCCAGGTAAAGTCATAGTTAGTGTTAAATCCGTTAAAGTGGCTATATGTGGTATTTCTATTCACTAATATTAAAACATTACCTACAATTATCATTAGTGTTTAGAATAAAGAGCAGTGAAGTTCTGCCAAAGGTGCCAGTGTGTTCAGATTGTACAGATATGAAGTAAAAATATTTCCAGTGACGGGTCGGTGGATTTATGTGACCACCAGAGGGAGTAGTGAGTCACTGTAGTGAGTAGCAGTAGTATTTATAGTGAGTTAAACGTGAGTGGAAGACAATAACAGGAAGTTTGGTTCTATCATTGCTACATACATACATGCTCTGAAAGAAATCCAATAATAGACTGAAACGTCTGAACGGGGGTTTTTCGATTATCACATTGCTGAAGTGTATATAAACGCGTCAGATCTGATTATTACAATTAACTGGTTACTAACAGTTATTGTAATTTTACGGTCGTGTAAATGGGCTCTGTGTAAGCTGCTGTTGCTAAAATGGTCCACTGTGCTGCAGCATCAGTGTCTGCCCTCGGTGGTTTGTTCTCTGCACAGTCATTTTGACTGTAAAAGCTTTCATGAACTAAGGCTGAGGTGAATTAATATTATGTTACAGCAGTGAGTGATGCACTGAAGCAGAATGGACATCACATTATCATTTTAAGACCCGATTTAACACTTGATACAGCATCTCCCCTTTCTCCTGCTCTTATTGATCTGTCTTTATGGGATGTCTCTTCTACACATTAGCCTTTCCCGCCTCTCGTCTCGTCCCATCAGTCCCCTCACCTCCTGGTACTTGCACTGTTCGGGGCTGAGGTTCTCCAGTACTCTGCTGTCCCGGACGGCCTGGAGGTCCTGCCACAGGGTGCTCTGGCCCGGCGTAGACACCGGGCTGCTCCTGTTCGTCCCATTTCTGGTCCTGGTACCGGTTGCTGTCCCACCACCGGAGCGGCGGGCGGTCCAGTCCATGGAGAAGTCAACGCTGGTCTTGCTGATGTTACGGCAAACTGTCTGCCGCCGGATCTCCTTGGTGATGACGGTGGCCCGGTACGTCTGGTACAGAGGCTCTGAGGACAAACGAGTCAAGAAGAAGGTGAATTCGAGTAGTACTAAAAGTAAAAACAGAATGTTAAATACACACATAATTATTGCTGGTGTGATTGATGTAAACATTGAAATTACACTTTCTTAAAGTATTTCTGATTAGTTCATTAAATATTACTCCACACGGAAGACAAAGCCAAGCATTCAAGCATTGAATTATTCAGAAAAACAACAAAATAAAAAAATAAAGGAAGAATATTTAGTTAATACTGAAATTACTATCAACATTATTTGAACTGTTCATTAATCTGTAAATTACTTCCTCAATCACTCATTTAACTGTTTGGTGAAAAGTGTTGCTAAAACCCAAAATTTACATCCTCAAATGACTTCTTTAATCTATCACCCAAAGATACTCAGTTTATTGCCTTTACCAGAAAATAATACAAATTTAAGAAGTTTTTTTTTTTTGGTCAAACTGCGAAAATATCTGTTGAATTATTTAATAGTTGACAACTAATTGATTTATCCATTAATCCCTGCAACCGTAGTCACATCAACAAAAAAATGGTTTAAGCAAATAACATAAATTCTAAGTTGGATATAAACAATAAATGTTGTGAACTTTTCATCAGTTACAAAATTTCACAATAAAATCCCCTTCAACGTCATACATATACAACACTGATTTCAGTCTGAATCTGTGTTCATTTTAATTTCTTCTTGAAGATGATTTTATAGCAAATCTGGATTAAATGTGGAGGTAGAATGTTGAAGATTAACACAGATGTATATATAAAGGCATGTCTGGGACATATTTCTACCATTTGAGGGTGTCAGCTGACAATAAAATTGAAATTATTTCTATTAACTGAACTAGATACAGTTGTACCCAGAAGTTTTGGGAATGACACAAATTTTTGTTTTCACAAAATTTGCTGCCTAAGTTTTACACTGAAGAACAGTTAGAAGCATTATATCTGTTTCAAAGACTTTTATTGACAACTAAATCACATTTAACCAAAGAATCCATTTGTGTCATTCCCAAAACTCTACAAACCGATCCATCTTCTGCCACGTTTATGACCGTATGATGTGAATCCCTTCCACATACTCCGATGTAAAGACTCACCATCCTGCAGCCGGGACTCCCACTCAATCGAAGACTCCCTCCTCAAAGACCCACTCCTGACTGGGCGTCTGAAATGTTAAAGAATGACAGAGACAAGAATGAATCACAATGGAACACACAAACTGTCCAACAATGATGTGCATGATGAGGTCAAGGAGGGAAAAGGAAATGTAAAGGGAAAACATACGGTTCTTCTACTGCGTCTTCTTTCTCTTCTTCGTTCCTTCCATTCTCCTCTTCTTCTGAAAAGACAGTAAATGTTTCAGATATGACAATAATCTCGATATACAAAGTGACATTACAGTTGTAGTACCCATTTCAAATAGGCTACTCTCACACACAGAACAGCTACATTACATTACAATCCCTTATAAATTCTTTAAAAGATCATAAAATTCTGTAATGAATACACAGGCAAACACACAACTGTTTGGTTTGTCCATTAAAGTGCTTGTTGTTTGGATTGTGTTCTATTTTCTGACAACTGATTTTGTTGAACCTTTAGTTGATGTTCTTCAGGTTACTTGGATGTATAAGATGTGCATATTGCTACAAGCATTGTATAGTATTACCATGGCAACATAAACGGAACAACAGCTCGACAGGCTAAAGAATCATGGAATACTGTACACATACACATCAGATAAATCCTCAGGTGAAGTAAAAACAGGCTGAGTTTGTTGAGTACAAACCTTTTTTCTGTGTGAGGGACTGCAGGGAGGCGCTGCTGAGCCTCCGGGGGTCCGTCTTTGGCGGTGGAGGAGGGGGTCTGTGAGGTTTGGGGCTGCTGGGAGGTGGAGTGATGGTTCGCTGGGGGCTTAAGCCGCTGGCTGTGGAGCTGCTGGGGGACAGGGGCCGAAGGCAACGCCACTCGTCTATGGTGGGCTGAGGGAGGGGGATACTGGCCCGGTGCACCGGCGTCAGGCTGCGGCTGTCTGGGTTCATGGGCACGCGGGGCGGGATGGCGGGTGGGACGTCCTCTGGGCTCAGGGACAAAGGCTCAGTCTGGAACTCTGACGTAGGGTCTGAGGTGCTGTAGGACAGTTTAGATCGGCGGGGGGGCTTCTTGACTCTGATTAAAGGGATGTCCAGTTCCTTACACTCAGACGTGCTCCTCTTTGGAGTGGGGTCAACCACCGGAAGAGTGGCCTCATAGATGTTTTCTTCTTCGTCTTCAGTGGGTTTCCTGTGACTTGGCGATGACTGAGTGTGCTTCGGTGGAATGGGCGGAGACTGGGAGCCAGCTGCAGAGAGGGACGAGAGGACAGAGTGGGGCCCCGGGTCCGACCTCCTCCTGTGACCCTCAGCGATCAGAACATCCAACGAGTGGTGGAACTTTGCTTTCTCTTGTTTCAGCGTCTCGGTGTCATCCACCACTGACATCCTGTCTGTCTCATCCCAGGCCTCACTCTCCCCTTCCCCTCCCCTCTCCACCTCCACATCCTCCTCCTCCTCCCAGTCTTCCCCTTTGTCCTCCTCCACATCGCTCTCGTCCTCATCTGGACCTTCGTCCTCCTCCTCGGCGTCCAGGGGGACCCAGATCAGCTTCATGCCGGGTCGTTGGAGGTGACACACACAGCTGCAGGCGGGGTCACAACACGGGCTGAAGGGTGTGTCCGGGCTGTGCTCCGCCTCTGCTTCTCCTCCTCCAGTCAGCTGGATGTCCACCTCTTTTCCATCAGGTGCTGCATCAAAAACAAACAACCATGAAAAACACATACAGAGCATATAGTATGATGAATTTCCTTACATAACGCATACTGCGTGTAATGTTGGAGGACTGTCTTTGTCCTTCCCTTTCATGTACATGTCCATTTTTAATGCCTCCTTTTCTCAGGGAGACTAACTACTGGTTTTGAGACTTTGGATCATAGAATAAGGCAACCTGTATCTTTGCAGCCTTTTTCTTTTACATGATTTTGCCATTTTTTTGCCAGGTTTCAGTCTCTACATACATGTTTTAGCTCCATCTAACACAACTGTGACTTCTGTAAAGACACAACTTTAAACTAGACAATTTTTCTCCCTTTATTCCAGAATGATAATGAGCCAGATCTTCCTCTAGTACTGGTAGAGAATTAAAACAAAGCATGAGAAATACATATACTTAGGAATGCAGTAGTATATTGGCTGGAAATTGTATCAGCTGGTATTTGCTCATCTCATATCAACATAAGATGTATTTTCACTGATGCCAGTGTCAGAATGTGTAAGTCTGAATCTATGTTCATTCATAGATAAGGTGATGAAGGATTGAAAGCCTTAAAATAGTAACTATTTTTATATTTTTAATTAATTTTTTTGTTAAGGAGAATACATTTTAAAAAACTAACAAAACATATATAGAAACAGGAAGTAACATCAGTACCAGCATCAGCTATTGAACAAAATGCAATTTCCAATATCATATCGGCCAAGAATTTTACAATTACTTCCAAACACATGCTGTAATATGCAAATAATACAGGAAACGTACCAGAAACTGAAAGAATTTCATATACTTACACATATGTCTACCTCAAATGACATTTAATAGTCCCGATATATTTACATTTCAGGATTATTGTAACGAACAAAAACCAAGACTAAAACTGAATCTAACTTGAAATGTGCTAATTACACCCAGTACTTGTTTTGTCCATTCTGAGCTTTTTAGTGAAGTCATATTAACTCTGGTCTATAGTAAAACATAGTAGCAGCCTGTAATGCACCTTAATACTACATGCCACCAGCTACGAAATGGAAAATCATTAAAAAAAAAAGTTTGCTATCATGCATTATTTTATCCACTTTATCCATCTTCCTCATCTTCTGTAACTGAAGATTTTCCTCATAATGCCTGAGAAACTAAAACGTAATAAAAAAAAAACTAAACTAAAACTAGTCAATTCCTCAAATATAAACTGAACTGAAATCCAAAGACAAAGTGAAAGGCTGACTAAAAATAGCACATTTAAAGATTTCAATGTGTTTATTTCATATATGACAAAATATGTTTTCTACTTCCTTTTCGTGCAATACAGTCGAGGAAAAAATTATTAGACCACCCCTTGTTTTCTTCAGTTTCTTGTTCATTTTAATGCCTGGTCCAACTAAAGGTACAT
>JAPQRP010000012.1:17878845-17905369 GCA_037367295.1 Apogon hyalosoma | reverse complement strand
TGGTTATTATCAAGAAAACATGTAAAATGGATAGATA
This sequence comes from Apogon hyalosoma, assembly GCA_037367295.1. Lineage (NCBI taxonomy): Eukaryota > Metazoa > Chordata > Actinopteri > Kurtiformes > Apogonidae > Apogon > Apogon hyalosoma. Next base: position 17,905,332 of record JAPQRP010000012.1, on the reverse strand, counting down.
TCAGCTCTGAAATTAAACTACTATGAGCTATTTTTGTTGGCATCATTAGATTTGTCCAAACAAATGGACCTTTAGGCAAATGTACCAGGCATTAAAATGAACAAGAAACTGAAGAAGACCAGGGTGGTCTAATAATTTTTTCCTCGACTGTATGTTACCTTCCACTTTGGTAACTTGTGTGGAGTTTGTTTAATGTAGCACTTAAGTTTATTTTACCTTACTGTACTATTCTCCTGTTTCATGTTTTGCAGGGTTGATTCAACACATGCCAGCATTTGTTATTGTTTTGGTGATTCATGGGAATGTAGGTCATACTTCATATACATTTTTACTTGTAGAAGTCATTTAGTTGTGATTTATTCCTTTGTGGTTTAACTCCAAGTGACCGCTCATTTTTGTTTTTTGATGTGGTGATAGTAGTGTTTACGGCTTGTGGCAAGAATTTCTACAAGTTTAAACACTGATGTCATTGCATTGGTAACTTTTATGTGAGATTCAAAAATGTGTTTTCAATTTAAGTCAGTATCTGAAAAATAGGATCAATGGCCCTGTAGCTCACCAGCATGTTCTATCAATAATCAATAACAACTTGAATTTGCGACGTTGTCAGGTTCTGCCGCTATGCTAGAGTCCTGTGGTCTGGATGCAGGAGATCAATCTCTAAATAGAAATGGGTGGTACTTTCACTGGAGGAGAACTCAACTAATTAAATGCAGGTCCATATATGACCTCCTATCAATAGTAACTATATTGATATCTCAAACCATTTCCATGTTATATGCCATCAAAATATGGCCCATAATAAGTAAAGGCAAATTTGTAATATTTCAAAAAATTTGTCAAAAATTCAAAAATCAAAATATCTCAAAACTGTGAACAAACTTTGCAGACAATGTCCCAAGGAAGCTACACATAAAATTAAATAAAACTACTAATGCAACGTAATCAGTGTTACTGATTATCAACACATCCCTCCACCATGTATTACATGGCAAATATCTCATAATTGTGTGTGTTTGTTTTTTTTTAAATAAAACAGGTATCATCGTGTATTCAAACTGCCATTTAAATATTTAAAATTATTTAGCTGAATCAGTTTAAGATATTTATGCAGAAAAAAGTAGGAAAAATATTGATATACAATTTTATAGCAGTTTTTTAACATGCACATTTTTGGCTTGAGGGTCCCCAGAGGATAGTACATTAGAGGGATCCACAAGGGTTCATATATATTTGGTACAGATTTCATTTCTGTATCTTCATAAAGAGATGGAGAAATAAATATTTATACTCATGAGGTAACAGATTATCTTACTCTTTTTATTTCCTCTATTTAGTAAAACAACATACATTTTAAATACTCCATAAATGGAACAATTATAGTGTATTTAAAATAGTTTCCTCTCATTGGAAAAACAGGCAGATTTTACTATATTTTTTTCAGCCAACACAACAGAAAAGTACAATAATCAGACCAATACGAACCTCACTGCTGTCAAAACATGCTTCTTCTAGAGCCTTTGTTAAAATGCTTTAAAGGTCCAAGTAAAATCCCAATCCAGTGTTTTGGAATGGACGTCTGTATGTGTTTATGCGTCCGTATTCATGTATTGTTGGATCAGTGCTGTGAAATAATCAGCCAATAATAATTATCCCAAAATAACATTAATCAGCTAACGGTTAATCACTACCCCAAAGCATTTATTATTTCAATTGCACACTGAACAATCTAATCTATTGGATAAAAACCGTAATATAATGACCTGACAATGCAAACACTGTACACAAAAACATTCATCATAGGAGGATTTCCAAGTCAAACTCTATTCAAATGAAAAAACAAACAGAAAAAACAGCTTTCGGACTCTTTCTGCCGATACAGTAAACGTCTATAAAAAGACTCGTGATGACATCGTGAAATCTAACTTCTGTTCTGTGGCCAAATGTTCCTGCTGCAGATCATGCTGCACATATGCTTTATTTTTCTTTTTTTAACTGCGTCCGTGACAGCTGATGCAACACCAAACCAAACCAGGGTTAGTCATCTTCTGAGTCATGCAGAGAAGAACCCAGACTTCCAGAAGAAGAGGTTACTGCACGGCCGGGGAGTAAATTTAGCATGTAGTGGCATGCAATTTGGATTACACACAGCAGCGACAGGGAGCAATGAGGACATACTGGTATAACTGACAAATGCATTATGAATTACGCTTTTGGTTTTCGGAAGGTTTTTGGAAGATTATTAAAACCAAATCTCTCTACGAACTGTTGGAAACAGCAGTGCGTGCCTGCGTGGTCATGAATTACGTCAGGAACTCTTTTGCGCATGTGGGTCACTTCAGGGTCGCATTCAGTTCATACTCAAAACTGATAGAAGTCGCATTTAATGTGTAATATGAACGAGCACACACACACACAAAAAAAAGATTTCACCCAAAAAATCGAAATGCGCATTAAGACCTGCTGTCTGAACGTAGCCTAAGACTGCATTTTCACATCATTTTAAACAACTATAATTAAAAGGTTTGATGTCCTAATTAACCCTTGACATTTTAAAATAGGCGACTGCACTAATACAAAAATATGAATTGACATATTTTTAATATACAGTACTGGGTCTTCATCCAACTTTATGCAGGGTTAACATGATGATACATATTTATTTCTTATTCTCTTTTCTTCAGATACAAGAAAATACGTGCACAGCTTTAAAAGACACACATATACCAGAACTAAATGTGTCGTAAAGGTTAAAGTCATTATTTACTGTGACTCGGACCTTGTTTTGTCATTTTGTTGATTATTTCAGCAATTTTTACTCATTTTGTTTCTTTTTGTTCACTTTAATTATTTTGCTGATTTGTTGATTATTTTGGTCATTTTTACTCAATTTGTGACAATTTGTTATTTTTTTGTTCATTTTGTGTTTCTTTTTTAAATTTGATCATGTTTTTTTCTGTTCATTTTTGCTGTATGTGGATTTTTTTTTTCAATTTGCTACACTAAACACTTCCACAACTACTACAAATTTTGTTTTTCCTGCTGTACATACATCACACATATCCAAATTCAATGCAGAGATTGACAAATACATATCTGTGAACATTAGAACTTTGCTAAACCAACAAATAAAATATTGGACTAGGACTTTTGCGGACTGTAACTCGCCTCATTTCACAGAAAGCAACTCTAAAGTGTTGGGTAAATTAATCATATTGTTAGCAATGATGACAAAATGTGGTGTAGAAATCCCATCAAAGTTTCTTCTTTTTTATTTTACTTGCAAAAACACATGAAAGTGCAACCATAAAAGGAAAACACTGGGTCTAAAATGATTATTTGGGAGGTTGTGAAGTGTTAGAAGAACCAGAACTCGTCTCATTAGATCTGAAACCTGACGAGTATGACACAAGCATTTGACTTAATATGAAAGTGAAACCTGTTCTGAGCGTGTAATCTTTATGACTTTCTGAGCAGGACACTCTCAAGGTGACATATTGAAAGATTAGAGCCTCTTTCATTTTGAAGTGGAGGCAATCTGACATATTGTCCAGAATGACCACATTTTACTGGACTTAATCATCTGTAGTGCCTAATACCAAAAGCATCCCAAACAGCCATCAGCGCTGATGCATGTGAGACTTTCTGTGACTAAAGTCAATAACAAAGAGCCGGTGGCTGGTTGTTAGAGAGAAAGCACACCGGCGAGTCGGACCAGTTTGAGCCACATTTACCCGTTGCTTTGCCAATAAGCTCATAATAAAGACAGAGTTTCAGGTTTCATTCTGACTGGAAAAGAGTACAAGAGGTGAATGTACAATGTCACTGCCAAAACTTTTGGCCACATCTATATTTAGTGACTTCAAAATGGGAAGAAAGTGATGTAAAAGGCACAGAAACACAAGGATGATGACTACATGAAATTACATAAAAGATGGAATAACATGAAAATGACATAAAAGACACAAAAGGATGAAAACAACGTAAAACACAAGACAAGATGAAAACGATGTAAGACGCAACGAGATGGAAAAGACAAAAGAAGATGAACATGATGTAAGAGACACAAAAACACAAGGATTATGTAAAAAGATGAAATTTTGTCAAAGATGCAAAAAACAATGCAAAAAAAGAGAAAACAAGTTAAAAAAAAAAAATTGTACAACACACAAAAGACATAAAAACAGAAAAATGGTGTAAAAGATGCAATAACACGAAAAAGGCGTAACAAGATGCAAATGATGTAAAAGACACGTAAATGATGCAACAACATGAAAACAACAAAAAAAATCACAACAGGAAAATGACATAAAAGATTAAAAAAAGACAAAAATGATATAAAAGACACAAAAAGATAAAAACAATGTATGATGAACAATACAGGACAGAGCTTAACCAGACAGATTGAAACAAACACAGTCCTGTAGTGAGCATTAGACCAAAATAAAGAAAGCGAGAGCAGTATGAGTTATTTTCAGTGAGATGAAAACTAACTAAAAGACGCACACTGCGGTTTAACGTACTGTTTTTGGTCAGAGCCTGACTAAAAACGAGCAAAATGATGTAAAACAACACACCGGAATATTTTTCTTAAGTTTTTCAACTTTCAATGAGGATGAAATAAACCATTAAGACAAAAAAAAAAAAGTGTTTATCAAAGATACAGTTTTATCACACAGTACTTCAAGGGTCCAATACAGTGACATCATACCATTGTTTTGCATGCATGCGTGGGTGTGTAATGGTATAACGTGGTCTCTCCAGGTTCCAGTTGTGCCCCCTGGTTATTATCATTGTCCACAGGGTGACATATAAACCACTAATAGTTGGGTGTGTTCACTCATGTGGATGGTGGGGGTAACACATTGTTATTGTGCCTACATACCATTAAAGGTTTAGCCCTCAACTTTCTTTCAACCGGCCGCCACCGCCATCACCTCTTTTGTCTCCCTTTTGCTTTATTGACCTGGTTAGTTCAATAGCTCCATCCTCCAGTCTGCTGGACCTCGGCTGGGTCAGTGGGCCACTCATTCATCCACCGCCGCCGTGTTTGTCCTGGCCCATCCAAAACCCGTCAGATATAGAGTGATCCCCTAAATCTGACCAGCTTGATGGAACAATCCTCTTCCATTAACACCATGCTCTGGATCCCATCTGCTCTGGAGACTAATGGGTCAGTCGGAGGTGTATTTGGGGTACAAATGGGTAGGGGGTGCTTTAAGACTCTGCGTCTGACACTTGAATCAACCAGTGCACATATGATGGTGAGCGTGGAAGCTCCACGTTGGCCAGGAAGAGGGGACGGAAAAGGTGTGTCGGGGAGGAAAACGCATATAAACACTGAAGGAGGTGGAGGGAGAGGACTATAGGAATGGATTGGGCAAATTAATGACAGAGGAGCATCTTATCTATGGATAGAGTTGTCTGAGTACATGCTTTTAGGGTATTATAATATGAATAATGATGATTTAAGATTACTGTATAGCCTATAGGGATGATGTCAGTGAGCAGGGAGGTTCTTGGTGTCCTATTTTACTATTTAAGACCTATGTTTTGCTTTAATCTACTGCTCTCACATGTTAACAGGTGACTACATGTGAGAGCACTGATATCTTACAGTTAAAATAAACATTTCCACATGTAAATACATATAAACAGAAGGAGTCAATGTTCATACTTAGGTCTTATAGTGATTGTTGGTGCCCTGTTTTACTATTTAAGCCCAAGAATCTGCTGCTTTTACATATTGATTTGTTACCAAATGTGAGAGACGTGATTTCGTTCATATTGTATTATATAAATATGTCTTATTAAATGTGTAAATGTCCATATTTACATGTTATAGTGATTGTTAGTGCCTGAATTTACTACTTGAGAGCAACATTTTTACTTTAATCAACTGGTAGTAAGTGCCAAAATGTGAGAGCAATGATATTGTACAGTTAAAATGCATATTTCGACATATAAATACATCTTATAAGAAGTGTAATAGGTTTTGCAGGGGAACAGGTGTACGGACCAGACTGCAGCGGCTAAACTGACAAAAACGAGCTAATTCAGCTAATTTTAAAACCTTACATTAAAGTAAACTTACCAGTGTTTTCCAGGCGTTCCTCTCGGTTATTTCGGTTTTACTTTTTCAGTACAGCATCGTCAGGTTAGACCCAAAAAATGAAGAAATAAAAAAGCTTCGGGTTCCAAACGCTGAACTGGTGTTTTAACATTAACTTTTTAATCGACCCACGAAGAAGAAACAAGATAAAACTAGCTTAAAAAAATAAACCGAGCCCCAGATATAATCCACAACGTACGCCCCCGGCTGAGTTTCTTATTGTTTCTGTGACAGGACGGAGCTGTGTGCGCCCATCATCCCCCTGTTGTTGTGTTCTTTGTTACCAGCGGCTTGTGAGAAGGGAGAAGACGGGAGGTAGGAGCTCAGCGGCCCCCGGAGGACCGAGCCAGCAGGCTGCCACCGGCTGGCAAGACCACTTCCGATACGGGCCTTTCAAAATAAAATATTAGGCAGAAAAAAAACGGATTATTTTGACAATTTTTGTCTCCTTTGTTGAGAAATGTCTTCTTTTTTTTATTATTATTATTATTATTATTTTAAGGATTTCGATTCATTTAATTGCTTAATTCATTTATTTCTTCAGTGTCATATTTTGATCATTTTCTTTAGTTTTGTTCTTGTGTTAACTTCATTTTTTCTTCATTATTCCTTTTTTTTTTTTTTTTTTTTTTTTTAAAGATAATGCAGTAATTTTGCTAATTTTCTTTATAATTTAGTTCATTTCCATTAATTTTGTTGATGGATTTCTTCATTTTGTGTTTGTTTTTCTCTATGTGCTTGCATTTCTGTAAAACACACACACAAAAAAACATTAAACATTGAACTAAAACTGAGTGGGATCATTGCTCACAAACAAATAATTTCTCTAAGGTTTTTATTACCTTCTTGATTTTTAGTTCTTTGGTAAGTTAATTTCTTCCTTTTTTGTTGATGTAGTACTCATATAGTTGTTGTTAATTTGATTGATTTTTGGTTCATTTTATGCCCATGTTGTCTAATTTTTTTTTCATTTCAGTGACTATTGCGAACACACTGTAACATCTGATGTTTTCTAAATGCATTCTTTTTATTTGCGGCATTTTTATTCTGAGAAACATCTAAGAGAATGTTGTTTCTATAAATGTATGTGTTTAAAGGTGAAACCCATGAAAAGTCGTTCTGCAGGATCTTAATAAATAATTAACTCATATTTTTTGGTCATGAATGAAAATGCTACTATTTTGGGACACAATTATTCAAACCTTGAAAAAAAAAATTCCGAAACTTTATGGGACCCTTGGATTGTGTATCATGGATTCATACCCCAAGAAATAATTAAATAAATAAAAGATGATACTTAGATCATTAAAATCTTAAAGATGTAGAACTATTTTTATCGTGAATTCTAACTTGATTTATTGCAATATTATCCTCGTAATTTTTCATTGAAAATCAGATTTTTCCTATATTTAATATTCAATTTTCTGACCATATATATGTTCATAAACGCTCTGTGTGAATTCAACAGTTATTATTACATGAAAACAGAGAAAAATTAAGAAAATGTGACTTTTTTCAGCAAAACTGAGCATAAACAAGTGTTTCCATCCACTGTCATTGATCCAACTCCATGGGTTTTACTGGTGAATCAATGCTGCAGAAGATGACAGCGTTTCCACGTTCATTACGGAGCCTCTGAACGTCCCAATGGGTCATATATGATGACCATGAAAAGATGACAAACTGTATTTTACACTAATTATTTACATGCATTGATAGGATTAGTGGATCAAGAGGTATTAAAACATTTTAGATCAATAAATGTGATGTGATTATGTGCGATTACTGTCAACTGTGAGGAGAAAAGAAGAGTAATTTGACATCAACATAAAAGTCTATGATGCAGTATTTTAGTGTTTTGTTGCTCCTGATGCCTAGTCTTCAGATTTATGTTGATAATAATAAATAATAAGAAAACAACAGTCAGTGAATCTCTGCAAATATGTAAATAGTGCCTGTTTGGGGTGTGAGTGATGCTGTCATACAGGCTTCATTTCTATAATTTTCATTTGAATTGTATGTGAATATAATGCTTCTAATCATAAATGTTGATTTATAAGTTCACATAATCATCTGCTATGAGCATAAGTGAACATCATCAAGTCCGTGAATGAAATATGCATGTGATGCATTTTGGTCCAATTTTTTTTAAATTTTTTTTTAAATTAAAAAACAGGTCTAAATAATCCCAAAGGCAACAAAAAGTGATATGTGAGGTATTTTTTCGAACCGTTATCTATTTGCATTAATTCACCGTGATATAATGTATTACTGCTGCTGTAATTTATGTTGCTGCTGTGTGTTTTGTGCTTTTATTGTGAAGGCTGCTGTGTGTGGCTTCCGGTATGTCATTATAAACTTCACACATCTTTGGTTTCCTTTCCCAGACTGGTAATAATATCCCTGAAACTCTGACAGATTCATAAATTAAAGTGCAGTATATGGTTAATGATTTCTTAACTATCATGTTTAATTGGTCTGAGGTTGTTTAGACCACATTGAAATTATAAACTGTATGTACAATAAAGAGTAGTAAATGACACGTGATTACATTTTACAACTGATTTTGAAGTGAATATATGAGCTCAGCAGATTAAAGCTAGTTTTACATCCAGATATTTTAAAAATTTTGACAAAAATTGCCAAGAGAATGTGTATCAGTGCTGTGAAGGTTATATCAAAAACAAAAGTTTGCAGATTATTTTGTCACTGTGCTAAAAAAAATTGTATATGTAATGTGACTAATTTGCTAATTTTTCATAATTTCATTGATTATTTCTTTCCTTTTTGTTGATTAAGTATTTATTGTTTTCATTTTCTTGATTATTTTGGTGTTCTTGCTCAATTGATTAATTTTTGGATAATTTTTGTTAATTCATTTTTTATAATTGTTCCTTTGTTTATATTGTTAATTTAAGGGTAAGTTTATTATTGTTTCTTTATTTAATTTATTCTTATAGTTTTGTTTTATTGTGAGCTACTTCATGAGTTTGCTTGTTAAGTATACTCTGAGCTATTTTATTGATTGTTTCATTATTTTTTTGTTGATTTTGTACAAATTATGGTCATTTTAATGCTTTTTGGGGTTATTTTTGTTCATTTCATGCTCATTTTATTAAATTTTTCCTATTTTGCCAATTACTTTGTTTGTAGTTTGTTAATCTCATTGATCAATGTATCAACTTCAATAATTTTTCAAAATTTTCTTAAATTTCAAGCTATTTAAGTCTTCATCTTTTATTCTTCTTTTATTAAATATTTAGTTCATTTTTTGTAAGTAATTCCTTTATTTCTACTTATTTTATGAGTTAATTTGTTCCTTTATTGATTTAGTACTTATTATATCATTTTTGGCTAATTTGATTGATTTTTGTTTTCTTTTTTTTGTTCATTTTACTGCCCATTTTGTTTGTCCACTTTTTAAGTTTATTCATTTCACTGACTACTACATCATTTTATGATATATTTTGCTTATTTTTGTTGATTTCAAACTATTTCTCTTTACTTGATTGAGTTAGTGTCCATTTGGTCATTTCACTGCTTATTTCATGCATGATGATTTATTACTGTGTAAATACGCGGGGTTTAATGTATAACTGGAATGAAAGATGAACAGATCAAGGACTAATAAAGACATTTCAGGCAATATAAAATGGAAAAAAATGGGGGGGGGAAATCAAAATATGTCTATTTTTCAGCACTGTCATCATGTCCAACATTGACCCACACGTTCATCCTCACTGATCCACATTTATTTATTTACATCTGTGACCAGATGTAAATAAATCCTCCTCTTCCTCCCTAACTTCCTCATTTCTGTATCCTACTTCCACCTAGTGCCCTAGATCGGAACAGACTCGTTTTCTTCCTGCTTTTTGACGTCCGTGGCCTGTGATTATGAGCATTTGGTTAAAACTTTCCTGAGATGCATGTTGGGTAAAAGTTCACTGTGGATTTGACTCAAGATACAAGAGGCCATTATGAATGAGAAGTAGACCCGGTCAGTTTGATGGACGTGAGAGGGTTTAGCAACGTCAACAGAGAGATCTTATCTCCTGAAACAAGCCGGAACACACGAGTCGAGTACTTTTATTAGTTCATATAGTGGTTTTAAGATTGCAGCGAGCACATTCTATGAGCTCAGCGTTAGCTGTAGCGTCTACTTGGTGGGTCTATTTAACTTGGATGCTCTCGCTGCGTAAAGATACTGCGGCATTTCCTTTATACTTACTGAGTCGCAGTGCATGTCTGTATACCTCCGCAGGTAGAGGAAATGCTCCTAGACCAATCATATCTGTGTTTACACCATCACCTGTCAAACACACACCCTCTGCTGTATTTTCTCTCTGTAAGGTAGGAATTATGCTTTTATTATTTCCCACCTAATCGCCTAAGTGTGCCCATAGCGGGTGAAATTATTATACATTTATTGAGGCGTGAAAGCCGGTTCGCGCGTGAGGAGTAAGCGCCAGGGTTAGCGGGGTTAGCGTCCCTTTGCTAGCGAGCAGGAGCTGGTTATCTATCCGCCTGGCTTGTTTTTTAGCCGATTATCAGAGTCCTTGCTCCTAATCATCCCTGGCTGAGGTCGGAGCACAGCTAACGCGTGCTAGCCTAGCAGCCGGCTAACAAATACGTGAAACCCCGAGGTTGTGGTCGCCAGCGTTTGTAGAGGTGAACGTAGCCGTGATGCTAGCAGGACCAGCCATGCAGTGCATCCTTAAGCTAGCAACACAGACACCGAACGGGCAGGAGGAGATGCGGATACCCGAGATGTTAGCCTGTACAGCGACCGGTGGGATTAATCCAAGCGTTATCTGTCTATAATTCACATCCTTCAGTATAACACCCGCAGGATAACGGCCTAAAGCTCAAATACATATTGCAAGTCTTCATTTCTGTTTTGCCTCCAAGCTCTGATGCTTCTCGGTTCATAGTACGAGGTTAGCAGATAGCATTAGTTAAATTAGTTAGCATGTAATAATAAACAATGGGAGGCTCTCGGCTATCACAGATCATTATCTACAGAGATCTATATAATTCATAGCTTTAATATATGTGTCATTATTTTTTCTTCTACAAGAGAGGAAGACGATGAAAGAAACAAAAAAGACAAAAAGGAAACACTTGAACTTCAAAAATATGCACATTTGCGGGGTTATAAAGCCATAATAAATGCTATTATCGCTACAATCATGCCAGGGCTTGCCTTGTTTTCAGTTTCAAATAAAAGTGCTCTAATCATTCATCAAATAGCTGTCAGCTATTACATTAATCAAAAACTATTTAATTGTCAATAATCCTTTTGATGATTTTTTTTAATGAAGAAACTTAAAATTTTCACATCCCAGCTTCTGAAACATGACTGTTCTATGTGAGTGTAATATCTGATTTGTTTCCTTTTCTATGACAGTAAACTAAATATTTTTGGGTTTTAGACCTAAAATGCATATGAGGACATCGTGTTAGGGTTGAGAAACTGATCTACATTTTATAAACCAAACAATTTACCAGCAGATGTTTGGGGGGAAAAAATCAACTAGAATATAATTGCTGGGTGCAGCTTTAAATTTCTTGTTTTACTAATTTTTTTTTAAATAATAATTTATTTTTTAATAATCATAGTGATTATTTGGAATGTTCTACCTCTAGATTCCTGAAATGTTTTGCTGTTTGGTGTTTATCATAAATATCAGTTTATAACACTACAAATAACATTTTAATTGTGTTGCTTTTTTTTTTTTTCAGTTATTTTAAATCCATTAATATCTGTCTAGTTTTCTCAACACCAACTGAACATCTAAAATCAACCTCTAGAGAGAAATGATAATTTGACATTCACCGGGGTAATTATCGATATTGATTGTATATTTTAGCCATAATGTTCAGTCCTTGTCCATGCAGAGGTTGACAAACCTATGGTGGGGATCACTAAACAGACTTTCTCCTAGTTACAGACAAGAAACCATATAATCAGTCAATTTTTAGAGCATTGAGTACAAAGTGATTTCCACTCTCTGGGTAAGCCAGCATAGTGGTTTGTTGCGTTGGTGGAGAAAGATTTAAAGAGTATTTGAAGCTGTCAGGACTTAGTGTTCAGCTGTTTATGTTGCTGTACGAATGAAAAATCTTGCACCAGAAGCTCCTGATCTTGGATCCAGAACAGTGAAAGCGTTCTAAGGTTGCATTACTTCACTTCCAAATTTCACATGAAGATTTCATTAAGTTTGAAGTTGGATCATAAAAAATGCAACCAATGGATGACTTTAAACAGAGTAAGTGGAAGTGATATTAGAGCATGTCTTTAGCCCATAATTTGTTTGAAATCTCCTCACTGATGTCCTTTATCCATGCTTCTTTAATACAAAGAGAAGACGCACTAATTAGGTATATTTAACTCATACACTATGTAATTAAAGTAATTATTTCATTTATTGTCTATTAAAAGAAGACCTGCAAGTTGGGCTGTACTAAAACAATCATGACAAGCACATACTTGATGAAATAAGGACTTAAAGAATAAAACAAGATATAAATTCATATGTGAATTGATAGAAATTAGTATCACAATAAATGATTTAGTTTCTTGAAGTTTAAAGATTGATTTGAGAGTGAAAGTTGAAGTAACCTGTGATTTTTTTTTTTGTCTTTAAATTATTCTTTATGGTTAAAACATGACATATGTTTGATCATTTGACAAATCTGAAGTTATTCATTCAACATACTATAGGTAGTCTAGGTATTCTAGAGGTATTCATTCAACATGTTACAGTATCACAATATTCATTAAGAAAATTAATAAGAGCTGAGAATATAAATTAAATACGGCCAAAGGAAGCATGTATATTAAACATGTATGAGAAGTATTATGTTAATTATGTAGTTATATAGTTCATTATTCTTTTAATGTCCAGTCTTAAATAAAATATAACAGTTTTCATTATATCATTGATGTAAATGACACTTCATTGTCCTCTCTTTGCAAAATTTAACTTGTATGTAAGCATTTCTTTTTACAATTGTGTATTTATTGGTAGTTTCATTGTTAATTTCTTCATTTTTGTTGTTGATAAAGTTACTCTCCATCTGTAAGGGAATGCAGCACATTGTGAAATAAATAAAAACAGAGATGAGGATGAATATTTGCCCCTCAAAAATGTGTAAGTGTAAAGTAGCATAAAATGGAAATAACCAAAGTATGAGTGGCTTAAAATTGCACTTGAGCCCAGTACTTTGGGGAGTTAACTCAGCTCCTGCTGCCCTTCATTCTTTTCATGACTGGACTTTTATTTGAGATGGAAATGAAAGTGCAGTCATTTCCCCAGTCAGGAGCTTTATGATACACACCTTTTAGTCCTAGTATGTAAATGAAGCTGCGTGGGGTTGAACAATGTTTCCTCTGTGAACCCAGAACATCTGCAATATGGATGAACACAGACACAAACCAGGGGATCTACTGATGAATCAGTTCATCCATTAGTAGGCTGTAGAGCTTCTCAAACTTTTTATTTATCAAAATAGAGTAAACGGCAAAAACGATTATTCCTCTGGAAACTTGTGCAGCTACATAGAAATCCAAAATGCAACATGTTTACTTAGTTCATAACAAGTATGAGCATGTTTCTCTGGAAACAATTTGTGTATCATGAATTCATATACAGGGAAAAATTAATAGACATTGATCCATAACACTGAAATAAATTAATATCTATATTTTGGGCCATGTGACACAGCTCCATTGACAGTTTGAGTAGATTTTAATTAAAGAAATATCTATTTTCTAGGTATTTTTCTGTTTTCAGTGACAATAAACTGAATAGAACTGACTTTTTAAAAAAAAAAAAATTTACACTTTTGGGACTTATAGATCAGTGATTTTTAAAATTTTACAGTTAGAGTCCCAAAAAACTGTTTCATGTCTCTTGGGGAACCAAATTCGCACAATAATATTGCATGTTGCCATGATATCTACATTTTTACTCACCAGTTGCCTAAACAAGCTGAACTAAACTGTGTGTTTTTGTCACATTTTGTCTTTTATGTCATTTATGTTGCATCTTTTTTGTCTTTTTCTACTGTTTTCATCTCGCGTCTTTTATATTGTTTGCATCTTTTTGTCTTTTACAATGTTTTTGTTTTATTGCCTCTTTTTACATATTTTTTTCCTTCCTCACTTACTTTTTTTGTGCCTTTTATAGCAGTTTTGTCTTTTATGTTGGTTCACTGTTTTTGCATCTTATTGCATCTTTTCTGTCATTTACATCTATTTTTTGTCTTTGTTTTCATCTTGTGTCTTTCACATTGCTTTTGATTTGTTGCGTGTGTTTGTCTTTTTTTTTTTCCATCATTTGCATCTTTTACTTGTTGTTTTGCCTTGTTTTCTCATTACTCCTGAGGCATCTCCTTTACATTTTTGGGGATGTCAACATTTACAAACACTCTTTGATTTTATTAATGAAAATTCATTCACATATTATAGTATTGTAGTATATTTTGTCAATTTACGACACAATAAAAACAATTTCATAGCTTATTTTTGGTCTTGAAGGCAGTTGTACACTAAACTATAAATCAGTTAATGGATTAATTGATGATTAAAATTCTGTTCATTGCAGCCTTATTCTTTGGCAACTTCAACAAAATAACAAAATAGAGAAAACACATTGTCAGTAGGGCTGCAATGAGCAATGTAGTCACATCATGCACTTTTGTTTAAGGAAAAATATTTATTTTATTGCTGTTTACAACCCTTGAGTATTTACTTGTTTGTTAGACAAACTTTATTAGATACTGTAATTGTTATGCACAAAATGCACTTTAGTTTAAGGGAAAAAAAAAAAAGTATTTTATAGCAGCTTCCAATAGCCATTCTAATTGTTGTGCACCAAATGCTCTTGTTAAAGGAAAGAAAATGTATTTTATTGGTGCAGTGAATATAAATAAGACTCGTTTTTTTATTTTATTTTACGGTTTATTATCTGACTAGTCAACTGTTGAAATAGTCATTAGTTGCAGCCCTAATTGTCATTTTAATGAATAAAATAAATATTCTACTCATCACTGCACATCTCTCCTGAAAAGGGAGACGTTATAAACCAGCATTTCCCCCATTTATGGGAAACTTCCTGGTCTGTTTTATTCTCGGTCTGATAAAAGAGGACGGATGGGCAGAGGGATGTGGAGGGGGGTGGGGGTGTGAATCGGATCCAGACAGTAAAAGGTGCAGTGCAGTGTGGGTGTTAACAGTATTAACCCAGCCTCCGTGCTGTAAGGCTTTTTGACTTAGTGTTCACTTTCAGGCTTTTCTTTTTTCCCTCTTGTGCACCCAGGAGCTGAAAAACACACTCACACTGAAGCGCTTACGGTAGCCGCTAACTGGACGGACTCTCTGGCAATTGACCTTTTGCAGGTAAGTCTGTAGTTTGATGATCCTTGGCTGCTTCCTTTATGTTACTGTGCTGTGTCTGATTCCTTGAGATGCATTTCTTGGGCTTGTAGGTGTTTTTAGTAACAGAAACAGATTTTCAAACACACCAGGAGGATGGAGAAACATTTCAGCAGTAGGAACATATCAAAAGATTTCACTGTTATTTGGTGAATACAGTCTCAGCCAGAGGCATCACAGTGGGGCGAGGGTTGCATTTGCATGTTTAGGAAGGAGAAAACATCATGACTGTCAAACATATTATTTTATTTTGGAATGTGTCTTGATGGAAAAAAATATCCAAACTGCTTCCATGTCCATAAAGATGTTCTTTCATCTCAGGTGGAGCTTGTATTGGGTTGGATTTCTGTTTCGTCCTGTGATTCCAGAGCGCTAGGAATGTCAGCCTCGGTTGTTTTTAGCCGGAGACAGCCCTCGGTGTTTGACTTGTCGTAACCCTCCCCCTGAGATGTGGTAGCGCCTTGTGTTTGCCTGAGACTTGTAAAGAGTTAATTGGAGCATCTCAGGTGTAGTGTGAAGCTAGACCACAGAGGCTGCTTCATCTTCTGGGGTTTCTGGAAACAGATCTAGAAAACACACAGCGCAGTCAGGGGAGAAGAAGAACAATCAGGAGACATGCTCTGAAATGAGCTTTTGTATTTCTGATTTGCAGCTCAGTGATCCTGTCGGATATTGTGTCACCCGGTTTTTTACTTCAGCTAATAACCTTCACAGACATTACACGGCTTGATGTGTTCTGTAATTGTGCGCTGTCGTTTGCAGTGGAATAGCGGAATAAGTCTTGAACCATGAGCTCAGTGGCAGTGTTGACCCCGGAGAGCTTTGCAGAGCATCGCAGCGGCCTCAAGGATCAGGAGATTACAGGTAACACGGGTCTGTTCTCTGCTTGGCTGGTTTTATTGTTGTTAGTGTTCTTTTTTTTTTTTTTTTTTAACCTCTTTCTGAGGCGTAGATTTCTTTGCCTGTAGAGATGATAGATTTTTTTTGCAGGTGAACCCAGACGTTACTATTGTTCTATTTATCTTGCCTTTTTTCCTTCAACAAAAAAAACTTTTGGCTTTTTGGTTAAAGCAGAAAATAGGCTCCACGGTGAACAAATGTTTATGATACCTACAAGTTTTGTTCAGAACGATAGGCTCCACAAATGAAAATAACAGATGTTGAAGCTGAATGTAGTCGGCAATAACCAAAACACTGACATTAGGCTAAAAATTACAGGATTTTGAACTAAAGCCCAATGAGTAATTTAGTAGTCGTCAACTGTTTTCATAATCTGTTAATTAATTAATTCTGCTGAAAGAAAAAAAAATTCTGGAGGAGATCATCTGCTCTGTAACAGGGACTTGTGTGCGGGTGGAGGGTTAAATATGTGATTGACAGGTGTAACTACCAATCACTGATCCGATTCAGTCAGAGGCGACTCTACTGCTCCACCAAATAGCGTCTTTTCTTTTTGGAAATGGAAAACAAACTCAACTCCTGCTATATTTTGATATCTTGGATTTAGTGACACTCGCATTGTTAATTAAAACATGCAAAGAGAAAGTCATACCCCGATATTGTATTAATTAAGAAGTTTTTGTAGTATTTGTGTGTTTGAGTTGACATTTCTAAATGTGGATTATGTAGGGTTTTATGCATTGACAAATAAGAGGCAGCCACGTCCATCTACCTTTATGCCACCTCAGATTTCTATTACACATTGCAGTTGGTGATTGAATAAAATACGCAACCACGTTAACTTTGACGCGCTGATTTTACCTGGTTAGATTAATTTGATCGTTGTCATTTTCATGAGTCAAATAGATATCTGAAATCTCAAAGTACATAGATTTTAAAACATTTGAGCTGGTTGTAGACACTATACAGTTTGCCTAAAATAATGGCAGTATCAGCTTTCACCAAATAGCAAACATGCTTCTGTGAATGAGTTTGTTGTCATTCATATAGTGATGAAGGCCTTAAATACTGTCAACAGTTTGATTACGTTTTTCTTAATGAAGATTTTCTGGTGTCTCTGGTATAAAATGGAGGAAGAAAGTGACAGAAAATAACATCAGTATCTGCGTCGGCTACGTTGATATTTTAAACATAGCCCAGAATTTCACAGTAGGTGCATCCATTCTTTTAATCTATAACTTAAGATGTTTTTAGATGCAGTGATTATATAATGATAGAAAACACTTTTAACATTATAACCTCAGCTTTCAAAGACCAAAACAGCAACAGATATGAGACAATAGTAGAATTATTACCCAGAATTACACAGCAAATGCTGAGCTGAGTAGAACAGTTTGTGCAACATGGCCTGTCACAGTTATTACATAATCATCTCAAGCACTTATTGTACTTAACCACAATGATTTTGCATATTTCTAACAGTCGTCTCTATTCAGAAATAGCAGAAATATCACATTTCTATCATTATTTCCTCATCATTTTTGGTGTTAGTTATGTCATTGTAAATTTCAGTAAAATACACTGTGCAAAATCCAAATGGCAAGCAGAAATGCAGTATATGTTTTCATGTGTTGTTAGGTTTATATTAGTAGCATAAAATGACAATTATATCGTTATTCTCAGTTATTTCTATGCTAATAAATCATCAACTGAAATGTCATGATTGTGTCACATGTCATCCGGCGCATTTTTATCTTTGGTGTGTGAATTAGACATTTTTATTTCAGGCATCTCAACAGAAACACATTGACCGAAAACCCTGGAAAAGCTGGAAGTGTAAAATGAAAATTAATTTCCTGGTTTCAGACTCATTTCTACAGAACTCTGTCATTTAAATCCTCTTCTTGTCATTCATACTTGAGTATTGTTTATATGCGGTTGCTGTTACCTTTTTAAAAAATATTTTATTCCAAATTTTTTTATATACAAACCTTCGAACAATAAACACACTGTACCTGACATTGCTACATTGAATTAAGGAACAAAAAAGAAGGATAAAAATTTGTAGAGCTACAAATAATCCTTATCATTCCAGTTTGATACTTCCAGCTTGCAAGGTTGTCAAATAAAACCAGATAGACCAAGAAACAAAGAAATCTGGGTGGAAGATTAAGTAAATCACTAACTATAGTCAAGCAAAGGTCGCACTAACTACACATTTAGGTCTTTAGATTGTTTTTTTACAATACTTTTGTGACACCTGCTTGTCAAAACAAATCTGTTCCTTCCTGTCAACAGAAACCATTCCTTTAAGCCATCTCTGAAAATGAGGTGGTGAGGAAGATTTCCAGTTTACCAGTATTCATTTTTTTTAGCTGCATCCATTCCTGTTTTGAGGCCTGTTTACAATGGGAAGGAAGGGTTGTTGTCCTGCCCAGACAGAAAAATTGTATCTGGTTAGATCTTGATTTTAGATTATTTTTAGAACTGTTTGAATATATCCTAATACTGGGCATCACCAAAATACAGTCGCAGAAAAAATTATTAGACCATCAAAAAAAAAAAAAAGGAAAATGGATAGATATCAGCTCTGAAATTAAACTACTATGAGCTATTTTTGTTGTAGTCATTTTATTTGTCCAAACAAATGTACCTTTAGTTTTACCAGGCATTAAAATGAACAAGAAATGGAAGAAAATAAGGGGTTGTCTAATAATGTTTTCCGCAACTGTAAATTTTAAAAGTGAGCCTTCCCCACTGTCACACCTATCACACATTAGAGACACTGATGTTGTTGCCTTTTTTATCTCTGACTCTCTGGAGCAGGATGTGTCCCGGAGGATGAAGCCTACATCCCCACCTACCTGGAGGCCTTCCCCCCGCTGCCGGAGAAAGGGACCCCGGGGGAGAAGACTGGGGAACCGGCTTCGGCGTGGGGGAGCAAGATCAGGCCCATCAAAGCCTCTGTCATCACCCAGGTAAGGCTGCTGTAGATGCAGGTAAATATGGTCAGTTTTTGGATGGATTTACGACCCATTTCCTTGAATGTGACCCTTCCTCCTCCTTTCTCTAACTCTCTCTGTGTCCAGGTCTTCCATGTCCCCCTGGAGGAGCGTCGATACAAGGACAACAGCCAGTTCGGGGAGGGCGAGGAGGCCAAGGTGTGCTTGGACATCATGCAGCGAACAGGAGCCCACATCGAGCTGTCCCTGGCCAAAGACCAGGGCCTGTCTATCATGGTCACCGGAAAACTGGACTCTGTCATGAAGGCTCGCAAGGAAATAGTAGCTCGTCTGCAGACACAGGTAAATGAACAGCAGATCGTTAAATAGAAGAATACACACTCATCAGATACTGAATGCACGTGGAGTGAATGTAGCAATCAAGACAATGAACATAAATAAATAATGTAACCAAGAAAATGAATAAAATAATCAAGAGAATGAAAAAATTACAGAAAAAATGAACCCAAATTAATTGTATAACTAAGATAATTAGCAAAAAAATAATAAAATACTGAAGAAAATGAACAAAAAATAATAATACAGCCAAAGAAAATTAAAACATGAATAGAATGAACAAAACTGTGATCAAATAATCAAGAAATGAACAAGAATGAATAACATGATTAATATATTGATAAAACAATGAATTAAATAATCAAGACAAGTGTGACTTTTCACCTGTATTTTCTCTAATCATTAACTTCCATGTAGGAGTCACAAGGCTTCATGTCATCCTTCACATCAACAAAACAGATACATGAAATCTGCAGCTTAACAGCAGATTTCCTAATGATGGTGGTTTATAAACCAATAATCTATAATCATAGATCATAATCACATAAAAATAATGTAAGCCACACATGTTGTGTGTTTTTCTGCTGCGGCAGTCAAATTGTGCAGTTTCTGTACACTTTGTATTTTGCTGAACTTGTTCCATTTCTGCAGTTCTAACTCAGTAAACGTCTTCATAAAGTGTCTTTTTTTAGGTCTGCATTACCGTGCTGGTACGTGAGGAAAAACAAATGCATAAAACCTGGACTTAGATTGTCTTTGTCAGATTTACAAGTAACACATTCTGTTGTGTTTTTGGTTGCATAGGGCTTGATGAGAAAAAATAAAATGAAATAGTCTTGTACATTGGACTACAAATAATTTAACTACTTTAAAGATGTACTAATTAAATTCATAGCATTGGTATTATTCTGTAACAGTGACTTGGACTTGTCACTCACTTGAGTTTTTACTCTTCGGGTCAAACACATCATCACTGTTTCATTATCATTGCGTCCGGTTACTTTTATCTGCATTTGAAAAACATTTCAGATCTTAACTCAGTCTAAATTTACCCAAAGAAAAGTTAGTTTTATGTGTAGTTAGAAATATAAACAGCTGTGTCAGCAGGTCAGTTTGGGACAAAAAGTTCAGCTGAAAAATGACCGTCAGCTCCCAAGGGCGGCCCCTCTGAGCTTCAGCAGCAAACATGCTGATTTCCACCTCAGCCGGAGCACTGAGGTCCACCTGTTTAGCTGAGCTGCAGTTATTGATACAATAGTGCAGAAAAACACTTTGTCCTGTTCGCAAGGTCGAATACTTACATTTTTGTTCACATACTGAATGGAAATGGAGCTTTTAGATATCTCACTCTCTGCTATAGTTGCTTTTTATGGTAAATAACTAGAAATGTGAAGAGCTGCAAATGTATTTTTATTGCTGATGTCGTGTACATGAGAAACTCCATTCCATGTTAAGTGTATTATTATTTTTATTCTATTGTTTTATTTGGTATTGGTTTATGTTTTTATTTTTATTGTTTTTAATTGTACAGCTGGTTTTATGTCTTTTTAATCTATTCTTGTATTCTATTCTTTTATTTTGTGTTTTTATTTATTCATCTGTACAGCACTTTGGTCCATGGTGGTTGTTTTTAAAGTGCTTCACAAATGAAGTAGAGAGAGAGAGAGAGCTTAACTGTTAATCTTCCTCTGTAAGTTGCTTTGGAAGAAAGTGTCTGCTAAATGCATACATGTAAACTTTAGCATCTCCATCAGTAACCATAGATTTGTGTGAATATGTCGAAAATTTCACATTAATAGATCAAAATGTCTTGAGGTAATGTGAACTATCAAGACCTTTGTCCACACTTCATCATCACCTATCATAGGTCTGTTCATACAATGGTGGACAAAAGTTTTTCTTCGCCCCATGTATTTGTGATGTATTACATTAAGCATCAGTCTTAAGTCATTGAACTGTGCCAAGTATTGTTCAACTCTCCAAACCCACATGCTCCTTCTGCACGTGCTCAGTTCCATTGAGGTCAAGACTGGATGTTGCAGAAGATAATGAAACACATCCAGGACACAATATGATGAAACTGTCATTTTTTTTCTTGTTAACAATAAACAAAACAAAAAATCAAGGGCATTTGTTTGTGTCTGATGCGGCCACACCTTTTGAAATGCATAAAAGATTTTTCCACAAATACTTCATGATAATATTGGAGATTGTGTAAAAGTTTAAGGGTATCTGATACCATCCACTGTCGTTCTGGGTTAAGGGTTACATTTTCTGGGTTTTTGGTGAGGTCTCAGGTAAAATAGTGTAAATTATAAGGAAGCACATCGTGACTAAATCCCTGTAAAAGAAAACTGTGTAAAAAAAAAAAAGGTGTCTTTGTCAGAACTTTGCATCTTCAGCATGTAGTTGCAGCTCAAAGGTTGGATTTTGGATTTAATTGTGGACAGATCGAGGACAGGAGGAGACGTTGGAAGTACTCAGCCTTATCTAAAGATTTATTAACACAGATTTCCTCGTTTTCCCCTCAGGCCTCAGCGACGGTCGCCATCCCAAAGGAGCACCACCGTTTTGTCATCGGTAAAAATGGGGAGAAACTGCAGGAGCTGGAGCTGAAAACAGCCACGAAGATCGCCATCCCACGGCCGGACGACCCCAGCGCCAACATCCGCATCACAGGCACCAAGGAGGGCATCGAGAAGGCTCGCCATGAGATCCTCCTCATCTCTGCCGAACAGGTCAGCTCAGGGTCAAAAAGACAGAAACTGGGTTGATTGTGAGTTTCTGTTGTTTGCTGAATCCCTATCCTTCCTCCTCATTGATGCCGACCCACCAGGACAAGCGAGCCGTGGAGCGTCTGTCCCTGGAGAAGGCCTTCCACCCCTTCATAGCTGGTGCCCACAACCGGCTGGTACAGGAGCTGAGCCAGGAGACCGGTGCTCGCATCAGCATCCCTCCGCCGAGCCTTCCCAAGGACGAGATCGTCATCACGGGGGAGAAGGAAGCGGTGGCACTGGCACTCAGTCGCATCCGAGCCATTTATGACGACAAGGTGAGTCAAGAGCCTGTCCATCATGGTCACCAGCATGAACAAAATGACCAAGAAAACAGTCTAAAATGAACAAAATACTGAAGAAAATGAACAATATAACCAAAGAAGACGTGACAAAATGAAAAGAATAAGGAATAAAATGAACAAAACTGTTCACAAAAATCAAGAACATGAACAAAAATTAATAAAATAAACAAAATATTCAAGAAAATGAACAAAAATGAATATAATAACGATGTGACTATTGACAGTACTGCGGCACGAAATATTGGTTTGTCTAATACCACAAAGCCAATCAGCGCCCTTGTTATGTCATGTCTTGACCGTCATGTACATCCTCAAAAGTACCAAGGCAATCATATGGTGAATAGGTCAGTCATTGCCAAAATGGACATTTGGCTCACTCGGTAATGTCTTGGCTTGCGGAGTGGAAGATCTGGGTTCAGTTCCCGGTTGAAATAGCTTTTTTTTTTTTCCCTTATAAAGATTTTCAAAATGGGGGTGGGGGCACGGTACTGGTAGGTAAATCCGACATTGATATAAATCAGCCACTGGGACAACGTTCAGAGTGCAGAATTCCACAGGACCATAGCACTCAACTGACACAGAGCTGACACAAAACTGAGAAGTCCCACTGCACTCTACTGCATCTATCTAACATGTAGCTCCGCCCACCTTCTCCAGCCTCCAGAGCAAAGAACACCATAAAACAACATATAGAGTATTTAGAACAATAATTCCTATTCTATACTATATATTATCACGAATATGTTGTTTCTTCCATCAGTTGCCACAGTACTGTGATAGAAAAATGCACAAAAGACTGTGAATGAGTTAAAAAAAAAAAAAAACAAAAAAAAAACGAGGCAAATGAGTTCATGTAATAGTATCCCTGATTGGCTCTAGTACAAATGCTAACATTTTGATTGGTCTGTGGCAATAGACAAACTGATATTTTGTGCCACAGTACTGTGGCAGTAGCCAGTGCCATATAATAATCAAGAATATTGAACAAGAATGAATGATGTATAACCAAGAAAATTAATAAATGATCTAAAAAAATGAACAAAGGTGATCAAATAACCAAGTAAGAACGAGGGAACTTGAAGACATGGTTGTTCAGTTTCTGTCTTCATGACTTTATTTCCAAAGATTAAACAGATATTGTATCATTTTACACCAACTTTTTCAGTCAGACGTGCAGCGCTATCTGTTATCTCACTTGTTCGTTCACATTCTTACACACCTTTGCTCTTTGTCTATTCATACTTAAGAGTTGTTTCTTCTCTAGTGTATTAAGTTATCGTTAGGATTTAGGAGTTAGAGATTCTCCTGGGTTGACAAAGTCTCTTGATACAAGTAAATAAATTCTGATTTACAAACAGGCTCATGTAAGAACAGACTTATAAACACTTTTCACCTTATTTTCGCTTCTCTCCAAAGCTATTTCACTTTGTCGCCAGTGTCACAAAATCTGACATAAATGACAGGTTTCATGGTTTTAACTGGGATCAAAACTAAAACTTAGAATAATCTGAGTAGAATGAATCCGTGTTTTATTTCTGACATATAATGAAAAGATTCAGATACAGATCCCTCCAGGCCCGCACCTCCGGATTTAGCAGCACATTTTACCCAAGTACAATACTGGTACTGAACACACGACAGTGACAGTACCTCAAATAAGGATATATATTTAACATATACCCTCAGTATCCATCCAGGGTCAACGTGCAATACATATTTATCTCTACTGTTTCTTGGTTGGTTGACATGCATGTTTTTTATTCTGTGTGTGTATATATATATATATATATATATATATTCAGACGTTTTCTTTTTAAACTGTTTTGCACTACGCACCACAAGAGAGTTGTCTCTCTTAATTTCATTGTACGTATGTATACGTACAAATAAAGGCATTCTATTCTATTCTATTCTAAAATACAGCCACTGACAAAGCAACAAATGCCCAAAGTGAAATAATTACAAAAGACATAAAGAAAAAAAATACAAAAGAAATGTGTTTTACAATTTTACTGTTATTTAATGAAAAGGAGTGGGAAGTAGTAAGCATTTATTTAATCCACTCCTTATTGCAATACAACACACAAACTATATTAATTTATATTTATACAATGTGTATATACATCTATATTAATCAGAATAATTATATATATAATTCTACATAATCCACTAAATATGTATTAAATATAAACCAAAGTAAATACAACATGCAATCTGCTATAATTTGTATTTAAATTAAAAGGAAAACTGTTTATACATGCTATATGATTGTTTTTTTAATACATAACAGCTATATTAGTTTACATAAATGCAATATATAAATCATCAGCAACTTTATTGCAGGTGTCACACAATGAAATTCATCATCACCTTCATCATGTTGGACAAGAGAGCATTTTTAACAAATACCAGAAAATCTCGTTTTCACAGTCTGTATGTCATTTCTCCACTGCAAGGAAACATTTTTGTTTTTTACATGTGAGGAACATGAAAAACACAAACCTCATATCTTTGATTCTAGTAAGTTTTAGAGCCATGATTTGACTGTTTTATCCATGTCTATTGATACCAGTTAAGACCTTCAAACCCTTGCATTATACTGTTGGCGTCAGAGCCACGACTCCAGTCATACTGTGAATACTCGGGTCCACTCGAGATTCTTCCTCCTCCAGTTGTCAACATTAAGTGCTCTTTAAATTTCAGCTACTGTGGGTCCCTCTGCAGGCACAACATTTGCAGCATCACTAATGTTTTCCATTGCTGGGTATTCCATTTTCCAGTGTGTAGTGTGTGTGTGTGACGGTTTAACTGCAGAGTATTACACTCAGTTTCTACTAAAAGGCCCCAGAACTAAATAAATGCTGACTCTAAAGACAGATGTTGGAGTTTAATGGGGACTCGGGATGCAGAGATCTGACTTTTTTAGTTCTGATACTTATTCTATAGTTGTGGGTATTGATCGATCCAGAGCACTGATCTGGCACCAGTGTTTAATCAATAACCAGTACACCTCCCTCTGTAGAAGAGAGTGGATCATTCCTCTGTGTATTAAGAAACAGTGACTTTAAACTTTTGAGGTTCTCTCTCTCTCTCTCTCGCTCTCTCTCGCTCTCTCTCGCTCTCTCTCGCTCTCTCTCTCTAAGGAGGGACAAAGGACGTATTTTTTTTTCACCACTGTCACCAACTGTTTACTCCTGGAGGACTCTGTTGGTTAACACTCTGGTTTTGTCCAGCTCTAAATCTAACGTGTCATGACATAACTTTTCTTATGAAGAGAAGCTGTATAAATACATTTGATTTGATTTGGGATGAAGCTGAACACTGGACTAAACCAGTACCAACTGGGTTTCACACTTCCGCTCCATTAGGTCACACAAATGCACCTCTGTCCTGTTTTGACAACAATAAACACAAAGGAATGAGAAGGAGATGCCGTATTGGTCCAGCTCTAAGAAAGAGCAGAAATCAGTCTGGATATGCAAACGTTAAGCAGTGCCTCCATCAGTTTCAACATACAGTCACGGAAAAAAAATATTAGACCATCAAAAGTCATCAAAAACAATGGTTATCCAATCTACTACTAACTCCTGTGTGTATCATGTGACTAAAACAGACAGAAAACATGGAATGAATAAAAGCACTGTTTTTGTCAGTA